>WAAG01048118.1:0-13454 GCA_013390105.1 Tichodroma muraria | reverse complement strand
TGCCTCACAACCCTCTCTGGAATTACTGCTCTGTTGCCCTTAGCTGCCCTTCTTCTCTGGTGCTGATCTTGGACCTGCACTTCAAATGTATTGGCTCAATGTCCTGATGACATATGGTTGCAAGATCAATATTCAGGTTTTCCTAGTCTAGAGGACAGATGTGTGTGTCTGGCTAGTCTTAAGGAAAAAAAAAACCATGCCAACAGATGTGAAGTTTTCACTTGCTATCTNAATATCATACTGCTTGGTGAATCCTGAATTATTTCCTTCTCCTAATAAACAAAATATTATTTTTTATTATGAATATGAAAGACCTATCATGTCTTTTTTTATACTTTTTTATTATTAATTATGAGAGTATTTTTATCTTTCATGAGCATTTAATTTATGTGATCTAAAGCATGGGAGAGAGAAGGCACTGAGAAGCATTGTTTTGGGCTATGGAGTTTTGATACTGAATTTATTTTAGGTCTTGCCTATCATTTTTGTTTTCAAGATTATATTTGTAAGTGCTTTGCTTGCTGTTTTGGCAACACCTGACACATATCACAAGATGTTTTATTTCATGTTTTTCTCTGATGTAACAGGAACAGAAAGGATCAAAGAGTAAGTTCTCATTATTAATGGATCAAATGGATTCTTTTCCCTTCAGGGATCGTTCTTTAAGGTCCAAATATTTGTCTGTTGCCATCTTGCACTGGACATATATTTTATGTGATGAATTATTTGTGTGGCATTTTCATGTAAATTAGCACAAATAGAATGATTTGCCATAGGACAGAGGAAGAAATACCCCATGTCAAAGAAGTGTTAACATCTACCTCAGGAGCCAGCATCTGTTCATTTCAGAGTCCAGGATGACTGCCAGAAGTTCATTGGTCTTCATGTGCTGATATTGACACAATGAATGAGAAAAAGAGACTTAGTGATGCCTAGAATTAGATGGTAAAAAGGCACTTGCCAGACAGCCTCCCTAATTCATCATTTTAAAACCATTCTTAATGTTTAAACACATGCCTGTAAGGCAAAGTACTAGTTGCAAGGACCTCAGAAAGATCAGAGCTGTAAAAGGTAATGTATCGCCCAATTAAAAAAAAAAAAAAAAGCATAAAGTTCAGAATATAAGTATGCTTTTATACTTACAGCTGAAATTCAGCCACATAGTCTCCATTTGAATATGAAATAAGGCTTCACAATTTAAATTTGTAAATCAGTGGATAATTTTGCACATTATGGGTAGAAAGCTACACAACGTAAGTTGTCATGAGATTAAACCACAAAGAAATTCTATTGTGGAACAGATTGATACTCCTTTGACACTTATTCCCATCTTTTAAACATTTTGGATTTAAGAAGCAAATCTTTAGGTGAGTTCAAGTGCTACAACAAAGTTGTACTCCATTGTCTCACAAAGTACTTCTGCAGGGTACAAATAAAGTAAAATCTTGCACCTTTGAACTAATGCTACTTTTTGTACAAACCTTAATTTAATTTTGTTAACACTAATCCATGACACTGAAAAACAATTTGAAAGTTACTACAAGGACAAATTAATCTTTTAGAGGATGGACTTGGTTTTATTCCAATTGAAATTTCTCTTCAGAAATTTAACAGAATTGGTATACACTGGGTTTTAAATACTTTGATTTTCTTTGATTTTTTTAAACTGTTGTACTACAAGGAAAAATAATTTACTCAGAACTTATTGTCTACAGAGTTAAATACACATTTTAAGCTAGAAAAAAATTTCTGCCTTTTGGAGTTTCTACAATCTATGAAGGCAATCTGCTCAATGCTTATCATCCTTATAGTAAAAAGGTTTTTTTTGAATTATACTCAGCCTGGATCACTCTTGTTTCAGCTTGAACCTGTTGACATGTACCCTCTTATCCTGCACCACTGTGAGCTTATCCATCCCCTTGATGACCCTTCAAAGAGGCTGGGGAGGTGTTAGGCCCCCAAAGCCATCTCTTCTCCAGGCTGACCCAGCTCAGCTTCCTTACTGGGAAGAGCAACTGAGTACACCCTGTGAGCTGTTGGACACCTTTGCTTCTACCTGAAACATGTGCTCATGTCCAGCAAGCTGCCCAACACCACCCCAGAAAAAAAAAGGCTTTTTCTGCCCAGCCATTCCCAGAAAGCTGCTCCCCAGTTCCTCTTGTGATTCAGAGGCCCTGCTTTTCCAGGCACAGAACTTTGGTTTTGACTTTTAAATAATTGGATAAAACTGTTTTATGCCTCCCTTCTTTCTTTTTAGGAGAAATGATGATGATCTTGGGGTAAATTTCTTCTTTCTTAGAGGAAATTAGGAGAGGCTAAGGAGACCACAGAAAATACCCATCAAACTAAGATAGACATATATCTTTGGAGGCTATTATCTACAAAATATTTGCATCTAATCAATCATATTTAGGTTATTTAGATGAAGCTATTTCACTCTAAAGTCATCTTATAGAACTTGACTGAAAAAGTTGTTGTTACTTCTCTGAATGATACTTGTGAATTTTAGCTGCCAGATTATAAGAATTTTTGGCTGGACGGAAATGAAAGTTACACTGCTTCAATTTCAGGTCATGCATATCCTGTTTCCATTGCTATAAACAAAAAGGAAAACAACAAGAAGGAGTATAGTTCTGTCCTCTCCTTTGTCCTGTTCACAGAACACTTATGTCTTCCATATGACAAAATTAAGTAGGAGAGTACCTACAATCATAGATCTAGGAAGGGGTAAACTTCTATTAAAGCATCAAAGTCTGTCACTTTGAAGGAAATAAGGAGTTTTAATAATGTTTCAAAATTATTTGATATTTTTAAATTTTCAGCTCTCTTCTGCAATGATTTTGTCTTTTTGTTGTTTTTTTTTTAAATATGAAACAGAGTATTGGCATGTCCTGAGTTGGAAGGAACCCACAAGTATCATTGAAGTCCAACTTCTGACCCCTCACAAAGCAGCCTCAAGAATCACAGCATATCCCTGAAAGCATTGTCCAAACACTCCGTTAACTCCGTGTGTCTTGGAATTGTGTCCAGTTGTCAGGGGAGACCATTCCAGTGCCGAGCCAACTGAGTGAAGTCTTTTTTCTTAATATTTAAATTTCCCCTGACAAAATTCAGACCATTCACTCATGTCATGTCACTGATCATCACAGAGCAGGGATCAGTGCCTGCTCCTCCTCTTCCCCTCCCAAGGAAGATGTAACTGCAATGAGTTTTCCCCTCAGTCTTCTCTTCTCAAGGCTGAACAAGAACAAGTGACCTCAGCTGCTTCTCATATGGCTTCCCTCAAAGCTCTTCACCATCTTTGTTTCCATCCTTTGGACACTCTCTAATAGTGTAATATCTTTTTCATATTGTGGCATCCAAAACGGCCCCAGCTCAGAGCAGAGCGGGACAATCCCCTCCCCTGCCCCCTGGCCATGATGGGCCTGATGCCCCCAGGACAGGCCTGGCCCTCCTGGCTGCCAGGGCACTGCTGGCTCCTGTTCAACTTGCCATCGACCAGGACCCTCAGGTCCCTTCCCTGGAACTGCCTTCCAGCCTCTCCTTCCCCAGTCTGTACATCCAGGGTTGCTCCATCCCAGGTGCAGAATAGAGCACCTGTCTGTGTTAAACTTTATATGGTTGGAATACAGTAAACATCTTACAGTTGCTGATTGCCCAGCCCTCTAATATGGCAATCACAATGGAAAATTGTCCAGCTTCTTCAGATACTACACCTTCATATTGTTTTCTCTTCGAATTCTTTCTCAAAAGTCACAACTGAGATGAATAAGTCTTCAGACACTTGTTAGAAAACATTGTGGGGAGCTAAGAGGACAGACAGAAGCATTTTGAATACTCCCTGTACTAACAGTTTTTGTTAATCCATTTTTAGGTGGGAGATTTCAAGCTACTTTTCTAGTCCAGCCAAATTAATCTTTATAAACAAATAGGAATGCCCACATTTAAATTTTGAGTAATTAACAAGAAGTTTGTATTATTTATATTTTTTTAAAGAGAATTGCTAAAAATTATTTTTTGTTTCAATTTTAGAATATAGGAAGAAATAGGAAATAATCTGTTTTTTCCTATTAAAATTATAGGGTTCATTTTATTTTATTTCAGAGGAAAATAATTCTTTGGTTAGAACAGTGTCCAAAATTACTGATTTTAAAATAAAAAATTCATTTGTTTTGAAATGGAACTCTGTGTTTTATTTGATAACAAAGGGAAACTTCGCATACCAATTTTTTTGAGATTAAATAGATTGCTAAACTGGACTTTACATAAATAGAATCCACTGATTACAAACAGCTAATAATCACTGTTTATGTTGCTCAAAAGTAGCACTGAAAACTAAGGTCAATTGTCTTTCTTATATTTTTCTGGCACTTGAGGCAAGTATTTTGTTGAAAAATCTGGTCTATATCCATCTGAGAGATTCTCAAGGCTGTGCTAGATGAAACAATTATTAGCGCTACAGAAAATAGTTAAAAGAAATTTTATGTAAGTAGATGTGTTAATATGCATCTTTATGTGGACTTATAATATTATTATCAACCTTATATTCCAAACACTTTAATTCCCTCAGCATAAATGGAATATTGAAAACATTCATTACATTATCAACTCACCAGCAGGGAAGTTACAATGAAGTGATTGTATAATTACTTGAATTGATCCTTTTGAAGTAATATTGTGTGCATCATAATTTATACATTGCAGTGAGTTTTAGTACCACACTCTGATATGGGATTTCTCATGATTATTACTAGGAAGAGTTTGGATTAGTGCTTTATTTTAACTTTCTCAGTGAAATCTCTCTTTTGTAGCAATGTAATCAACAGAAGACAAACTTCTATGCCTCATTTAAATGACTTTTTCCCCTACCATTTGGACTCCTGCCTAAACATAAAAATGCTCTCTCCTCCTCATCCTCACAGAAAAAAAAAACCAAAATCAACAAACAAACAAACAAAAAAACAAAACCAAAAACAAACCAACAAACAAACAAACAAAAAAACCCCTCTTCATAGAATCATATTTGATTGGAAAGGACCTTGAATCTCTGTGCAGGGGTACCCATGGGCTTGATAACAACCACTCAATGAGGTTGCTCAAGGCTGCATCCAGCCTGGCCAGGAGCATTTCCAGGGATGGGGCTTCTCTGGACAGCTTTTTCAGTGCCTTCCTGTCCTCTCAGTAAAGAATTACTTCTTAACATCTATTCTAAGTGTTCTTGTTGATCTATTGTACATTTTCACATGATACCAGTCAGCTAAGGCATGGTGGTTGTGCCCCTTCTGTTTATTTCCAGGTTAGCACTTCTGATATTTTGTCAGCTATAAAGCTGCATTTCCACTGTCTTGTTTTTAACACCTATTTTATTCTATTGGAGTAGCCCCATACTGTTGCTGTGGGATTGTGTCTGTCTCAGGATCAAGCCTAAAGCCTCCTAACACCCAGTAGCAACATGAATCCTACTTGGTTGTTCTGCAATCCCTTTTTCTCTTACTAAGGAGGCAACTCAGTTATTAGGGAGTTACAAGCTCAAGTCACAAGTTACGAAGTCATGAAATAGTGTTTCCCAAAAGATTCATCACCTCTTTTGAGTTACAGTAAGATTTCAGAAAAAGGAACAAAATATCTTGGCATCTATTAGAGATTAGCAGACAATCCCTAAAAGAAAAGTTAACAAGTCTCATTACCTCACACAAAAAAATATATTCACAGAAAGCAGGTATATATTAATATATTAAACATGAACCTATTAATAATATTGATATTAGACTGAGGGTAGTTTAAAGGAAAAGCTACATTTTTACTTTTCTATGATTAAGAAAGTAATAAATTTTCAAATCTTACCTTTTGCATATGGCTGAAGGAAACCCATTTGGCTAATAATGAAAAGTAAATTATTCAGGTATAATTTACATTTCATTATTGGGCAACTAGATACCTTCTGGAATCAAAGCCTTTAACTGATATGTAGAATAAATTTAACTGTTATTTATCTAACAATTTTTTTTCAGCTTTCCTGAAAAATACATCTTGTCTTCAGTTTTTCTGTTTGATTCCCTCTGATACTTTTATTAATGTACTTGATTATGAAAGAGGGATAGCATTTGGATTTTCTTACTCTGAAGGCAGCTTAAAATCCTCCAGCAGCTGAATTCACCACTTCAGGAAGACAGAGTTTTAATCTGATTCTGGTTTAGTGCAGACTGTAGTCTGAGTATTAAATGAAGCATTACATCATACACAGAGGATTTGATATTTTCCATTTTTCCATGACTCTTGGTTAGATGGTCAGTCATCAGAGTTTCACTGTAGTTTCATAGTACCACTGTTTTGATTGCTTTTTTTTTTTCATTTGGAAGACTTATATAGGCCTCTTGATACAGTTATTTTTGGCTTAGCAGGAAGAAAGCATATAAACTTTCTGAATTCTCTGAAGAATCACTTCATCAAGGAAGATGGAGTAATAAGGTTTCTTAAGGACTCTGTTTGACTTGTGACTAAGCTGCAAGCCTCCCTTTTGTTCTTGTTCAGTTAGGACCTCAAGCTCACCCATGCATTTGTTTAAACAAGATTTCAGTGTAGAAACTAACTTAATTTCACAAAATAGTTGTCACAATTCCAAGATCTAATTCCTCATTCAAAATAAGTCAGTGATATTGTCTGTGAATGTCACAAAGAGACATATTTCAGACCCTGCTGACATTAATTTAAATGGAAAACCAGCAATGAATCTTCCACACTAAAGGAAAGTATTTATAATGTACGTTCCGTACACCAGTCTCTTATCTAATTTCAATTTCGTCTCTGTTTCAGTCACAACATGGGACCATAAAAAATATGATATTGCATAATTATTTTTTTCAGGCATAGAAGAATTATTGATGAAATCTCTAGTTTCTAATTAGCAGGCATTTGAACTGAATATTCTTCCATTAATTGCTTTTCAGCAAATTTAAACCCCTTCATTAAGTGAGCAATTCTGCCTCTCAGAAGTTGGTGTCTCTTCCAGCTTTTCAGTTATACCTGACAGCTGTGCCCTTCTACATCTTGATTACAGCTTTTTCCCTTTTCTTTTTCATATTATAGATTTTTTGCGACATTTTGTAAAGCTGAATCATATTTATTGCCACAACCATTTTTTTAAATTTACATATGCATAGATTGTGTGGATAAAATAAGATGGAGTAATGTCAATGCTTTACCCTAGGTACCATCAAAAAGACCTAAACCACACTCTAACTCACTCTTTCTCGAAGAGTTTCTAGTGTTTAACGCTCTCTTTTTTGCTCTTCTAATGACAGGTCTATCTAAGCACAGTGAGCTTTCACAGACTGTAACAAAGTACTTCATAGTATAACAAAGCTTCAAGAAATAATTACTACAGTTACTTTGCAATATTTTTCTGTCTGTGCTTAATAAACACTAGCTAATGAATGAAATTATAAAAAAGATTAAGCTGATTTCAACATATTAACTTGTATTTTAAAATTAAGTTTTCAGTGCAAGCTTGTGAGACCCACTATGTGAGAACCACTGTGGTTTATGTTGTCTTTAAGGATTTTTAAACAGTATTCTTTATATATTGCAAATGCAGCTATAGTGTAGTGAATAGGACCATACAGAATGGCTCTGCCAAATGGGACTTCTGGCAGTCAAATGCAGATGCTGAATAGTATTTCAGGTATACAGTAGATCACAGGGCACTTTGGTGACAAAGGATTTGTTTCAGTGGGTTCCCAAAAGCCATAAATTTAAGAAGTTGAAGAAATCTTCCCTTCATCCTTTATTTTCTTTAGATTACAAATGAAAGCTGTTATTTTTCTGGGATAGAAAAGAGAGATGGCTTTCAAGGCATTGGAGAGAATGCTTGAGGGATGTAGATGTTACAACAGTATGGATTCTGTACTCCTTGCTCAGACTAAAAAGACCGCTAAGCTTCATTAAAACAAAATAAACACACAAAAGAGTGTATTTGAAAAGATAAAGACAGAAAAAAATCTATTCTGAAGTAGTAAGTTTCACTCTGTGCTGTGGTGTTTAGAATTTCAAGACAAAATATTAAGCTATATTCTAACTTCATTCTATACAGCCCTTTTAATGATACATGATTAAGTACATGTAATTGACCTTAAAAATTCTACTTCCTTGTTTCTACAGTTCCTTCTGTTAATGTGTGTAAACAGGCTTTGAAATATTTCTTCTTTGAGGATTCCATCATGTATAATCTCAGAAGTAATAACAGCTTCACCTAAAAATAAAAGTAATACCATAATGGTCAAGAAATGGGCAAAAAGAGCTGTAGAGAACACTGGAAAAACAACAAAAAATATAATTACAGAGAACACTGCACCACAGTTGTGAACAGGAAGACAGCAGCATCTTTTAAAAATGTACTATAGCATTGTTCCTGTTTTGATACTTCACTGAATATAGAAACAAAATAAAATAGTTTTTAAAATGTGTAGAAAACATTGGCATTTGTAGTGACAATTATTACTCTTCTGTAGAGAGGATTCAGCCTGAATCTCTTGGACTTCAGGATAATCCAAAAGAATGCTTCCCTGTTTGGACAGATTACACAGAATTTTCACGTTGTGGAAACATTTCTTAACTTCCTGGACAATATAAGGGATTAGTCTGGCACAGAATACTGAATACAGTAGTGTGGCTGTCTCTCTAATAAATACAAGCTGGAGTATTTGATCTTACACTTGCTCTACAGCATTGCATAAATCATTATAATTCACGATTAGTGAAGACTCACTAAAGGAAATCAGACCCAGATAGTCCAATGATCTCAAGAAAAGAAGATTTAAAGATCAGTGATTAGCACCAGTGTTAACTGCCATTATTTACATTCCATACTTCAAAAGCCCACCTTTTAAAAAAATAAAGCCTAAACTCTATAAAATGTATGAAATAATTATCTAATATTAACAAATTGGAATTGCCATTAATCTATTTAAAATGGAACTCAAGATGTCTTTCATGTCAATATAAGAATTTCGGGGTTTGTTTCCTTTAAAACAAAAATACTACTTCTTTTAGTTTACCACAGAGGGTATTACTTCAGAACACAGAAATCTCAGTCTCAAATAAATCTGCAGTGTTCAGTCATTTTGTTCTGATAATACGACCTATTTGCAAAGGATTGTTCTATAGTGAAAATTTGAAAAAATATATGTCCTAGAATTATATACAATAATCTTTTTATTTGTTTATATATATTTCAAATGGCTCAAATTAATGACTGCTGATTTTTTTGCTGAGAAACTCCTGTTCCTGTTTCTTCCTGTAATTGTTAAGGATTTTTTTATATCTAACACACAACTCCCTGGATAATTTCCCTAAATATAATAGACAAAAATCTCATCAGGGATAAAAGCAAAAAGCACAGTTTCACTGAAGTAAGAAGACTGCTTAGTTTCCTAATTACTGACATTAGCATATATTACTCTTAATTGATAATGCAGCTGTTAGGACCACCTTCTTACCTAAATCAATGAAATTTTATTCCTTACTCTCTTACTATTCACCTTCAAATCTCTTCAGATCTCACTGAATTAGAATAGGTAGCTAGCTTACATAGTAGCCACTTCTGTAACAAAACACAGAGGATAAGGAAAGTACTGCATACTTGCAAATCAAGAAGCTTATATGGGAAGAATACAGACCATATTTCATGAATATAATCAGATTCAAGAAAAATTAAATGTAGGTTTCAATTTATCTCCTGCATTTTCTTTACCTACCCTGTATTTTTCACATTTATCCTTTTTTTCCTCTTTTTTGTCTTTATCCTTCTTTTATTAGGGTGAAAGTTGGACGCTAAAGGACAAAAAAATTGGACATAATTCAAATTATCCCCATTTTGGCTAATAATATTTACTTTTCTTTCTTCTTAGTCCCCTCAGTTTGTTCCCAGGAACAGTGAGATAGGAATAGGAAACTATCTTATCTGAACTTGGTGGTCTCCTGACAGCAATAGTTCCCTCCAGAATCAGAGAAAAATTAGGCCAAAGGACTGCACAGATCACCAAAAGGGCATTGCCTCTCTCTTGCTCAGTCTGTATCAACAAAAGCAACAGTCTTGAAGAAAGTCCATCCAAACCACGTGGTTCAAGGTGGGGTGGGAGAGGTAGAGGTTGCTGGGTCTGTGCCATTGGGTCTGAGTTGGAGAGGGAAGGTAGGAGCAAGGCACTCATGCCCAAGAACAGGTGGTGTTTATGGCCGGGGCAGAACTTGGTCTGTGACACTTCCCCCCACAGGCCCTCCCCCTCCCACCATAGGGAACTGTTAAACATAATTACCTCCCAACACAGGATTAGCATCTGCCTGAACCATAGCTGTCAAAATCACTGGTAAGCTGAGAAATCTCTCCTGATAGTTTGTTTAGTTTTATTCTGTCTGAAAAAAATCAATAAAAGAAATCATTCTATCTGAAAACTAATTTTAAAAAGTCACTTCCCTGAACCTTCTCTAGATTAGAGAAAACTCCTCCAAGTTACCTCATTTCAATAGCAAGCTATTCTTTGGCTGACCTTTACTATATATTTTAGATTCTTTAAATGTAGAACACTTTGATTACAGAATATCTACTTTGATTTTTTAACAGTTTTTGACCCTATTGCTTATTTGAGGATTTACAGTAGGCTTCTCTTTTAGTATGAATTGAAGGCAGTTCTGTAATGAAAGGACTGATTTATTTATTTTTTCTGTTGTCTATAGTAATTTCTATACGGTTATTGGATTTTTTTCTTTTCCTTTTTAGGTTTGTAATCAAAAGTATAAGTAAAACTTATGAGCTCTTTTGCTTTCATATAAAACTTAAGTTCTAAAAGAGAAATCAGGAACATGTACCAATATATGGTAACTATATCTTCAAAATCTCAATTATATATATTTAAGAGAGAGAGCCTTGGTCCAGTCTGTGACAGATTTCGATTTATTAGTTTAACAAATCTCTTATTTTTAGCAAGTTCAATTATACTATCCAGTAATTTTTGTCAAAAAGATTCTTTGTGATTTTTTTATTGCTTCCATTAGCAAAAATAAATACTGATAAAGTTTTCTATACTTCATATTCCTATTTTTCCATATTAGTCCTTCAAATATATTTAGCAGAAATATGTTGTGTGAGATCCATCTCACCAAATATTGTCTTCTACATCTTAAAGGACCACTTTCCATTTCCTTTACACTTAGAGAAGATATATCTAATGAGGAAAAACTAAAGTCCTTAATAATTATTTGACAACAAAAATGTCTATTATTTCCAAATCTTACATATTGCAGTCCCACTTTCAAAAATATGGTGGCTACATGTAATGATTTTACACTGCTCAAAGTAGAAATCTTAACCTTGGACGACAGATTGTTATGTAAAAACACTGCTATTCCTCTCTCCTTTATCTTTGCCAATATATCTCTGGTAATGTTATCACCAGCCCCAATATATCCTGCTTTCAAACTTATCAATTTCATCTAAATCCTCTGTGCAGAGATCTTCCATACTGAGTTTGTTGGAGGCATAGAAATGCGTGCACAATGTGCAGATCACAGGATAGGAATCTCTAAAGCAGCACAGCAATCAAAGTAAAAGATCAAGACTGGGAAAATTACAAAGCAAGTACATGTAAGATAGAAAGACTGTGAAAGAATGGAATTCTCCTTATAATACTTGCACATCAGTTACTGTAGTGATTTCCAGTTTATCAGAAACAAAGATGTCTCATTACATACAGGGACTGTGAAAGAAGAGAGAAAAGAAATTGTGGAGATTGCTCTTCCATAAGATAATTGTAACAAAAAAATCTATTGAATTTGATAATTGGAGCATACTAGTAACTATACTACTAATACTAGATACCTTTCAAGCTGGCATGTTATCATTTCTACCTCTCTCTATTGGTATTAGATTGCCTGTTAAGAAAAGACTAAGAATTAGCCATTTTCTGTAGCAACTTGGAAACTTTGAGATCAAGAAATTTTTTTTTTTGTGCAGTCCTTTCAAAGTAACATTTTCCTAAAAGTTATTTCTTGTAGTATTACTGGAGTTAAGCATAATAAAATTTGAAATATTCAAACCTCCCAATAGTTAAGGCATTAATCATCAAGAAAGATGTAAAATATGAGGCTGAAATTTCTGAAAGGACATTAGCTCCTTAGCTATTATTTCCCTGTAACAGTAATTAAATATTTACATATTGTCAGATACTTTGTGTATAATAATCAAATGCCACAATTCACTACTGTAAGATTGTTTATTTAATCTGAAATTGTTTCCCATCATTACAGTCAAATTTTACCTAGGGAACCAGATCCTTTATTTTTAAAAGTGTGAATTCTATTAACTGAAATGACAATACCTTCATAAGTAATTTTATCTGAAAAATTCTTAGACGGCTCTAAAGGAGCTCGAATATAAAACCCCTAGCAATGCATAAAGGAGTTCAAAATGTAATCTCTAGCAATGTTTAATTTCTTAGAGTTTTGTATTATTATTGGGTTTTGATGCAGTTTTGAGGGTTTCTTTATTCCTTACCTGTAGTTGTATTATCTTCCTATGATGCCAAGAATAGTTGAGGTTTTTTACTCAACTATTAATTTTTTCTGGGTTTTTATGAGGTTTTTAACTCAACTATTAATTTTTCAACTATTATTAGTAGTAGTATTTTGTCCAATCCTCTTCATGGCATAGAAAAATCTTCTCTGTTGTTGAGTGTCATGAGCTTTGGAGACTCTGGATCCAATCCAATTGACTGGTTCCTTTGCAAATGGAACATGTATGAAAAATGTGACTAAGATAAACACAGAAGAAAAAATACTAAAATGTGGAAATGCAATCTAAATATGAAACTCTATTATATTCGATAAGCACCTTCATGAATACAGAAACATAGATTATCAAAGTCTTTAATGGAGATATTAAATAATACTGGTCCTGTGGGACTCCTGAGGGACAACACTTGTCAATGACATCCATTGGCACAATGAGCCATTGACCACTATCCTCCTAACCCACTAGACATGAAATCCACCCATTAAATCCTTTTTTTCTCCAGTTTTGAGAGAAGCATATTGTGGGGAACTGTGTCAAAGGCTTTACGGAAGTCCAGATAAAAGGCATCTGTAGCCCATCACTTGTCCACTTGAAATAGGCACTCCATTGCAGAAGAGCATTAGTTTGGCGAGACAGACCTTGCACCTGGCGAAGTCATGCTGGCTGTCTCAAATCACCTCCCTGTGCTCTGTACCTCCCTGTGCTCTGTGTGTCTTAGCACAGCTTCTAGGAATTTTTGTCCCTTCCCAGGCACAGAAGTGAGTCTGACAGGTTTTTAGTTCCCAGGGTTCTCTTTTCTTCCCTTTTATAGATGGCATAATGTTAATCACCTGATTATTGGGAACTACACCTGAATGCTTTGACCTTTCAAATAGCATGGAGAATGGCTTGG
>WAAG01048116.1:54416-85266 GCA_013390105.1 Tichodroma muraria | reverse complement strand
AAAAAAAAAAAAAAAAAGGCTCATTTTGTTGCAAAATTTTTAATTTTTCACCGCTCCCATCCACTTTCTTCCTCATCCACAGGAAGCATCCAATCTGGGAAGATTCATCCAAAAAAGAATGGTGTGTTTTGCACTTATCTTGCTTTTTTTGCTTCTTTGGTTTGTTTCTGGGTTATTTTTTGGGATTGCTTTTCAACAGAAAAGCAAAACTACCCCTGAGAACAAAAGATCATTTTACCTCCCCTCATCCCTTGCAGCCTCGGGCTGGGCTCTGCACTGCCAGCCCCAGCCCTGCTGTGTCCCAGTGCCAGCAGTGGTACCCAGACAAGAAGAACCGGGAAAACTGGGCTTGGGGACTCCCCCAGTGACAGATTTTGCTGCCATCCCGTGGTCACCGCCCTTTGAAGCCACTGGACTGGTCTCAAGGCAGGGGCTTGATGGTCTGGCAGTGACTCCCCCCAAAACAGGAGCTGGACAAACTCCCACCGAGCCAGCAGAGGGGTGAAAGCCAAGAGAAAGGGGCAGAGATTTCTCCTCCCATCTCCTGCAGGAACACAAGGACAGGTCATGAAGGGGCAGCTGCTGAAAAAGTGCTTAATCACCTTTAAACATAAGAATGCCCTTGGGATCCTATTCCCATCTGTACGTATCCCCAGGTTTTTAAAGAATTGTAGACCCATGGAGTCTCCTGAGATGGAAGGGACCCACAAGCATCATCGAGTCCAACTCCTGGCCTTGCACAGGGCACCCCAACAATCCCACCCTGGGCATCCCTGAGAGCGTTGTCCTTTCAGGGTCCTGTCGGTGATGGAGTTGTTCTCATCCGTTTCTCCCATGGCTCTTCTGAGTCACTCAACTTTTCCTGACTTTTCCTTGGCCTGCAGAGAGAGGAAAAACATCCTGGGTTTAGTTGTAGCCCTTCCCAACAAGGAAGACTTTGAGGGGCTGGAACTGTCCAGGGAAGGGAACAGAGCTGGGGAAGGGGCTGGAGCACCAGGAAGGGCTGAGGGAGCTGGGAAGGAGCCCAGCCTGGAGCAAAGGAGGCTCAGGGGGGATCTCCTGGCTCTGCACAACTCCTGACAGGAGGGGACAGCCGGGGGGAATTGGGCTCTGCTCCCAGGGAACAGGGAACAGGAAGAGAGGAAAGGGCTTCAAGTGCCAGAGGAGGTTTAGATTGGATATTTGGGAAAATTTCTTCATGGAAAGGGTGTCCAGCCCTGGAATAGCATCCCTGGGAGGTGGTGGAGTCACCATCCCTGAAACTGTTCAAAAAACCTGTGAATGTGACACCTGGGGGTGGTTTGGTGGTGGCCTTGGCAGTGCTGGGGGGATGGTTGGATTCACTGATCTTAGAGGGCTTTTCCAACCTTAACAGTTCTGGGATTCTGTGGTTCTGGGATTCTGTGGTTCAGTGGTTCTGTCTATCTGCCCACTCATTTAATGCATCAGGTCTTTGCTATGAACCAAGCTGAACCTTTATCGGCCCAACACAGCCTGGATCAGAGGGAAGCAAAAGATGCAACAGGACCTGGAGGAGAGCAGCCACTGCCACCTCCTGGCTCATGAGGTGACTTAAACAGCTCCATGATTTTGGTCCAGGTCCCTTAAAAGAGCTCTTGGCTGGATCCCAGCACCGACCAGCAGCCTTGTGAAGGATTTCTGGGTTCTAAGTATTAGTGAACTGTCCAAGGCTTGTTCTTTTCATTGAGTCCAGGTGACCCTTCCTCATAAATTCCAACACCCTGGACCCCTAAATCAGGCTCAAACATCCCAGGGGATCTGATTCTCTGGCTCCAGCACTGCCACTGAAGTGTCTGGGCCATCATTTTCCAGTCAGCGCTTGAGTAGCTGGTGTGGATTTAGTGTGTCAGAGCAGAGACTCCACAAAAAGCAACATTTCCTGCATGCAGCACCATATTTCAGCATCGAGGATAATTCTGTATTTCCATCTGCTTTATTTTAAGCAGCCCCAGGGAGGGAAAGAGCCACCTTAAGAAAATACAGCCAGCGCTATCCTGCTCCAGCCGCCCACGGGCTGACAGATTAAATCTCGTTTGCTTGTGCCAGAGTCTTGCTCACTTGTTTGTCATTATCTGGAGTTTTGTTAGGCTGTGTTAAAAAACAAAATCAGCAAAACAATTACTTTTTTCTTTTTTTTTCTTCTAATAAAAATAGAAGCAGTGTCAGGGGTGGAGGAAAGCTCAGGCACACTCTTGGAGGGCAGCAGAGCAGCAGTGATCTGGTCCTGCCAAGGATGTGTGGATGGGAAGCTCTGGAAGACTGACAGGGGGAACTTCTGGTCATGCCTCACCTTGGATACTCACCCATTCTCACAGCCTGGCTCCCAGGCTTGCATGGCCACCTCCACTTCTAATGGCATTTATAAAAATTCTTTCCAAAATTTGCTGTTATCTTTGGAGTTCTCTTATCATGCACATCTTCTTCCACCCACCCTGGACACCAGAACGGCGATATCACAGTGAATTGCATCCTTCTCCATTCAAATTCAAGTGGAAGAAATCCAATGAGGAGCTGAGCAGACACATTTTGCCACCCTACATCAGCTTTCCATGCTGGATTCACATCTCCCCTTCTTCCCCCTTTTTCTCCCTCCTTTCTGTATTTTTTCCTTCTTGCTGCATATCTTGATCCAGAGAATAAATCAGATGGACTGAATTTCATTTCTTGGGAAGCCACCACTTCCCAGACCATGGAATCACCGAATGGTTTGGGTTGGAAGGGACTTTAAAGATCATCCAATTCCAACCTCCTGCCATGGGCAGGGACAATTTCCAGTGTCCCAGGTTGCTCCAAGCCCCATCCAGCCTGGCCTTGGGCACTTCCAGGGATCCAGGGGCAGCCACAGCTTCTCTGGGCACCCTCTGCCAGGGCCTCCCCACCCTCACAGGGAAGAATTTCTTCCCAATATCCAAACTAAATCTACCTTCTTTCAGTGTGAAATACCAGCTTTTCATAACCTCACCATTTGCTGCAATATTTTTGACAGTTCCAAAAATATTCAGGCCAGAAGAGCCAAAATGTTCCTGCAGCTCATGCAGACCAGGCCGGACCCAATCCTCTGGGATCTGTGAGGTCATCTGAGTGTCCAGAGTAGAGGAAAGCTGACGGTCTAAGGTGGATCCAAATTGTGTCTACAGCCCCTAAATGGGGGTTCTAGAGAAGATGGACTCTTGGAAGTGCACAGGGAAAGACAGGAGGTGGCAAATCCAGTGAGAGGCAAGAGAAAAGTTTCCACTGTGAGAATGGTCAAACATAGAAAAAGGAGGATCAAAGAAGCTGTGGATTCTCCATCCTTGGAGATACTCAAAATTCTGCTGGACATAACCAAGGGCAATAAATTGGTGTTAGAAGAGGACTCGTCTTTGATCCAAAAGTTGAACTGGAGGCCTCGAAAACCCTCCTCCCACCTCAATTATTCTGCAATATTGACACATGGAACAGATGGAGTCACGTGAAATTATTCACATCAAATTGCTTGCAAAGCAAGACAGGGAAAGGGTTGTCCAGGCTGCCCAAGGCAGTGGTGGAGTCACCATCCCTGGAAATGTTCCAAAAACGTGTGGATATGGCACTGGAGGACGTGGATTAGTGGTGAACGTGGTGGTGGTGCTGGGGTGACTTGGTGATCTTTAGAGATCTTTACCAACCGTAATGATTCTGTCATTCTGTGCCTCCACGGTGAGTTTTCCCACCCTAATCTAGGCCTGGGTGACTTTCTCAGGGGCATGGGCTGAGTTTCTGGCAGGGCCGGCCACAGAATCCAGGCATCTGAATTCCAGAGGGCTGAAATTGCACCTGAATGTGCTTAGGATAAACAATTCAGATCAAGAGCGAGGCCAGTTTTAGGACCATACAACTGCCTGTGCTACATAAACCTCTGTGGCACGATTTTTAAATCATCCTTTTTTGCTAAAGGGAAGCAAAAATCCACAAGTAAAATCAACTTTTCTCTTTTTCACCCCTCCCAAATAAACTGACGAAAATGACCGTGGACAACCCGTGCAGAGTTTAAGAGATGAAGCTGTACTCATCTCTGGTTTTGTGGGTAATACATGGGAGCAAATAGCTTGGAGGACCTGGAGAGCTACACTTTTATCACCAGAGATGAAAAGAGGGGAAAAGGGACAAATGCAGCCTCTGGATAGACTCAAGCACTGAGCATCTTGCTTTGTCTTCGTGGCCCATTGCAGTGTCATTACATCAACTCAGATCAAAAATAAATTGCCCAACAATCAGGACGTGCCTTCTCCTGACCTCTGGGGACCGAAGACAGTGGAAGCTCCAGTGCTTGAATCAGGCTGTAATGAGAAGATTGATGTTTTTGGGAAGACTTGCTGACTGCAGCCTGGAGCGCTCCACCAGGAGCTGGGTTTGAGGGCTGGGGTTTGCTGGGGCTGCTCCTCTCCAAGTGGTTTCCCCATGGAGAGGCTTTGCTGGGAGCAAACGTCTTCCAGCACCCTCCTGCTCTTGGCTGGAGCAATTCCACTTGAAATAACCTCCCTGGCTGTGCTGCTGGTTAAAGGCAGATTCGTTTTCATGTGTAAGAATGCTGGAGGAAACTTCCAGAAAACAGCTTTGATATATATTTTTTTTTTGTATTTTTAATTTGTTTCCTCTTTTAAATTATTTTTATAAGTTTTGTGAATGCAGTCTTGTGGTTCCAGTTATACCAACAGTAAATCCTTGACTTTATGTACAGAATGGAATCATTTTGGTTGGAAAAGCCCTCCAAGATCATGGAGTCCAACCATTAACCCAGCACTGCCAAGGCCACACTTAAATGCATCTCTAGATATAAAAATAAGGGGTGTTTCCACTTTGCACATATAAAATACTTTTAGTGCAACTCCATTAAATCTGTGTCTGCAGTGATTTCACCTGATTTGCACCTTTCTCCATTGTCAGAGATGTCATTTTCCCACCTGTCCCAGGCTGTTGTGCCAGATGGATGTGTGGCCATGGCTCCCACACCAAGGGTGGGCACATCCCAGCAGCAGCCAAACCTGGATGTCCCAAACCTCCCCCAAAGCTGTGCAGCCACCACTGCTGAAAATGTTCTCCCCACCTGGAAAAGGCTCTGGGCAACCAGCTCTGGCCTTCAGGTTGACCCAAAGGGTTGGACTGAAGACCTCAGAAGTCCCTCCCAGCCTCAGTCCTTCAATAGTTTGTGAAGGTGACCTTAAAAATGGCAGAACACCACTGAGTCAAGGATATGAAGGAAAAAACTCCGCACAGACTTGCATTTAAATCCCTCTGAACTCCTCCAAGATCAGCCAGAAGCTCTGATTTGGTTTGATTTTACTTCTTTTTTTCTCACTTTACAGCCTTGACTTGAACTGAACTAAAACCCGTGGAACTGTTAATTGAAAACTGAGTGTCAACAGCAGTTCAGCACAGAAAGAGTTGCAATTAAAAGCAATCTCTTCTTGCCATCCAAAGTAATATTTTCCCTCCTGGCTAAATTTTAAGTGAAGCACAAAGTGGTTGCTTGTCAATGCTTTAATGGGATCTGAGCTATTGTGTGGGAAAACTTCCTTTCACTCAGAGGCCAAGGAGCTTTTCATTTTTCAGGGCTGAAAGCAGAGGAATGTGGGTTTTTTTGGTGTGATGTGACTGGTTTGCTTTTCTCTTCTGGGCTGTGTGGGTGAGGAGTGAGGTGTGATGAAGAACACTATCCAAAACTCAGGGCTGGGTGGGAATCAGTGTTCCTCTCTCCCTACCCCTCCTGGACCTCCATCCCCTCCTCTCCCGGCTGGTGCTCAGCCTGGCTCTGGTATTTATCTGTTTATCCAGGATGGTTGAGCTGAGTGGGGATAACATGGCCAGAAGGTCCCCAGGTGCCCTCAGGAAGCTTCAGCTGGGATTTTTGGCCAATCGATGCTGCCTGACCCATGTGGGTGGACACCCAGGGACATGAATTCTGGAGGGTTCCCAGAAGAGGGGAGCAGAGGAGAAGGAGATATCGAGAGGGTTCTGAGAGATGTGAGAGGGGAGCTGGCTCTGGGGGTGTGGGGAAGGTTGCCATCAATCCTGGTGACATCTCCTGGGAAAGGGGGGTTTCTTGCAGCAGGGCAACTTTCGCTGATGCTCTCCAGGACAGAGATCATGTGAGAGCGAATTTCATTCAGGATGAGAAGAAACAGCCTCAAATTGTTCCAGGGCAGGTTTAAGTTGGATATTGGGGAAAAATTCTTCACAGAAATGGCTGTCCAGCCCTGGCACAGGCTGTCCAGGGCAGTGGTGTTGGCAGAGTCTGTAATTAAATCATCCTCACATCTTCCCAAGATGCGGCCTTGCATCCTGCTCCCTCCAGAGCCAGCCTGGGTGTCCTTGCATCAATCCCTTCTCCTCTTGGTCCCCAGGCACAGCGAGGATGTCCCCTTCCCTGTTCAGTGTGAAAACCTCTAATGAAGCACGTGGGTGATTAAGAGCATTCCCAGATTTCTTTTCCTGAAAAAGTGTCTAAAACACCCTAAAAGGAAGTGGTGAAAAGCGACAGCTGATGAATAAACTGCTCCTCATCACTGGGAAATGGAGAAAATGCTCTGCCTGCTGTTTTAGGGCTTCCACGTAAAAAGCATTTGGGAGAAAGCTGTGGGGGCTGCGTCTCTGTGAGGTGTTCAAAAACAGGAGAGCATTTTAGGAACAAACCCACTGAATGCTTCTTTGTGCACCAGCTCCACTCCCTGCTTTGTTTTCTGATCCGCACTAAAATGCTCCTTGACATGAAATTAAGGATGTGAGGTTCATGTCAGCGCTGCTCCCAGGTGAGCAGAAAGGATTTGAAGGCACTCTCGGTTGTGTTAGGACCTCCTTTTTCATGTTTTAACTAATTCTATTTAACCATTAACTGTGTGCACGCTCTGGCTGCTCTGCTCCGTGTTTTCTGGCCAGGTGTGCTCAGCATGCTCAGATCTGCTGTGGCTCGGAGCTTCCAGACTTGTGTTTGTGTGGGGACAGCCCCAAACACAGGGAATAATCAAGATAAGTGAGGCTACACCAGTCCTGGGAGCACCAGTATTGGCCAAAAAGAGCTGCTTGTCATCGTGGGAGCATTTCTGGTGTGCACAGGGCAGCCAGTGTCGGGGAAAGTCAGAATTGCCGTGCTATAAATGCGTGATCCGGTAATTTTTTTCCCCTTTTAAGTGAAAGGAAATCAATGTGGATTGGGAAGATGTGAGAGCCTGAGCTGAAAATTGCACCCAGTGCATGGTCCTGTTGCTTTTTGTTTGGCAGAGTGAAGAATTTCTAATATTGGGGAAATGTGGCAGCAAGCATTATTATCTGGCACTTCTATTTATCTATCTATCTATCTATCTATCTATCTATTTATTTATTCAAATCCATTAACTCTTTCATAAGCAAGTGGGAACAGCATTTCCTGTCTCTCTCTGTTTGCTCATCTCTAAAGTGGGGAGGATGGCACCTACAGGTTCCCTCACAGGTCTTGAGATCCTGCAGAGGATGGGATACCCCAAGAATCCCCCCTTCTGCTGAGCTGGTCTCTGGTTTAGTTTTGTATTTGGATTCTTTTTGTCCTTCTTTACTTCAAAGGTGTTCAGGAGATGAGCCAGGCGTAACCGACTGAGGTTTATCTCTGCGTGCATTCAGCAACACCCATAAATCACTCCTGAGGTAGGTAAAGCACTAAGAACAGGATCATTTCCATTTTATTTTGCTACAAAGCCTCCTGGAAGAGTCGTGGCAGGTTGCCTTTGTGCTGAAAGACACGGTGGAGTTGATAAAGAAATTCCACGAGGAGCTGATGTCGAGAGGAAATCTTTGTGAGACAGATGGGACTTGGAGAACTGAATGTAGATAAATGATACCAGCAAAGTTCAAAAGCAGCCTCAACAGTTGCTGCTTGTCCTGTGGCTCGTAAAGAGGATAATGGCTGCTCTGGATGGTGCCCCTGAGTCGTGTTTGTCATGGCAGAGCTCAGGCTGGTGTTTGGCACATCGGTCTGGGTAGGAAATGATGGGGAATTGGGCAGCTGTCCCCTGGTCCTCAGTGCTGAAATAACCTGGGCCCCTCTGTGGGCAGGATTTACAGGGCTCTGCTTGTAAATCAGGGGAGATATTTCTGCCTGTTGTTTTGGGCAAGATTCAGCAGGTTTATGTCCATCTGTCCAGTACTATCCTGGCACGATCCATCCAGCATGTTCAGACGCTGCTCTAGGAGCAGCGTGGCACAAGAAGGAAACAGACCTTGTGCAGCAGACTTGGGCTTTCCAGGCCTTTGAGTCTGCACAGAGCCAAGGATTCTCCCTGCCAAACCAGGCAGGCAATTCCCTCCACTCCCAGTAACTTCCCATTAACTTGCAGCACCCTCTGTGCTTGGGTTTGCAGGCAGGTTTGTTAACCAAGGGATGTGGGAGACCTTCCCTTCCTTGCTGAGTGTCCCTGGAAGTGTCCAAGGCCAGGCTGGACAGGGCTTGGAGCAACCTGGGATAGTGGAAGGTGCCCCTGGCCATGGCAGGGGGTGGCACTGGGTGGTCTTTAATGGCCCTTCCAACCCAAACCATTCTGTGATTCTACGCCTGTAAAATTAAAGTTAAATAGTACAACACCTGTTCAGGAAAAAAAGCCAACAACCAACCCAAACCTTCTCATTTTTATGTTTTTCAGGATTCTCACTTCCTTACAAGCTTGGCAGGACAGCAAGATATGATCCAGCTGATGATTCACAGCTCTCTGGTGCTCCCAGCACAGCAGTTCTGTCACAGGACCAGGTCACAGAGGTCACAAAACCAGTGACTCTTTTGACTGAGCTGCTGTTGGTCCTTCCAATACCTAAAGGGACTCCAAGAGAGCTGGAGAGGGACTTTGGATAAGGACATGGAGTGACAGGATAAGGGGGAATGGCTTCACACTGACAGAGGGAAGATTTAGATTAGATATTGGGAAGAAGAAAAAACCTTGGTGTCTAAGTCCAATTCATCTTCTAGAGTCACCCTGGGACCTGCTATGAGCAAAGCTCCTCACCAGCCTTCCCTGGGGACATTCAGGAGCCCAAAGGACAGGACAAGAAATGGGCTGAGAGAGCTCTGCTGTGGCAGCTCCAGTGAGTGACCACAGTGGAGTGTCCTGGGAAAAGCTGCTTGTCACTGTCCCAAACTTTGCAGCTCTTACGTGGTCCTGAAAACACCCAGCATGGGTTTAGACAGACCTTTGCTTGCTCTGGGGAGGTTTAGGTTGGGTATTAGGAAGAATTTCTTCCCTGGAAAGGTGCAGGCTGTCCAGAGCAGTGGAGGAGTCCCCATACCTAGAGGCATTTCGAAGATGTGTGGATGTGGCATTTGGGGACATGGTTTAACGGTGGCCTTGGCCGTGCTGATGGGACTGGATGATCTTAGAGGGCCTTTCCAGCCTGAACAATTCTCTGATTCTGTTGTCTGGACTCGCCTGTGGTGGATCAGCTCTTGCCAGAGGCGTGCAGAGCTCACAACAGCCCTGCCCATCTCCTGGCTCTGAGCATGCACACAGGGGAGACCAAACGTGCTCAGCCTCTCCCAGGAGTCTCCCCAGCCGATATCCCAGGCAACTTCCAGCCCTGTTTTCTTTTAAGCATTCATGAGCCTTTCAGTCATAGTGATATGCCATCAAATTTTGATGTCTAACGAAGGAACAATCATCTCTTCACTTCCCTTTTAGAGCAGCTGAGGCTTTCAGTAACATTATCCTGCTGTGTTTTGACATCTGGCTTGTCAGCAAGAACATTATCTACCCCGATATGTTTTTTTCCGGGAGCAAAACTTTGACATCAATTCCCTGGCAGGCTGGAGAGATCCTGCTGCGTGCAACACCTCCTGCTCCCAAATAGTAAACACACTCCCAGACACAGGGCTTGGAGCCTCTGTGCTATTCCCAGACAAACTGAGATGTGAAATCTTGCACCAAGTGGCTGCCTTTGGACCGTGCCATAAATCCCAGGAATCTTGTTGGTCCCTCTTTGGTGTAGGCTCTGGGGACAGGGTGATTTCTTTCGATGTCACCACCACCATCATCACCAGTGTGGGGTTTTGCCGAAGTCGAGACACCCATACCGGTGTCCACAGTGCAGGGGTGTGGTTTGGTGGCCTGATCATTGTGCCAGAAGCCACCTGAGGCGCCCTCAGGAATATGGGAGGCTGTGAGGTGTGACACAGGTGGGAAAGGTGGCATTGCCAGCTCTGATTGTACATCCAGGCCCAATTGCCATCTCCAAGCCTTGCTGTTGGCCAGTTTTTAATGAGTGATTTTCAACCTCTGTGGGTGCAGGTGTGTCCCTGGGACATTCCCCACCCTGGGATGGACCACCAGAAGAGGACCAGCTTGCTGATCACTTATCTTTCCACAAAACCTTTCAGGAAGGGTGTGTAGCACCTCAACATCTTCCCACCTCGTCATCTTCCTGCCACGGTGGCATTTCTGGGACTCGCAGCCATCTGCCTCCCCCCTGCCAGCAGCACTGCTGCCAGGAAGGATTTAACATCTCCAGTGACTTCCATGGACTCCCAGAGTGCTCCTGGCCCCCTTCCACCCCTCTCTGCACCTTGGGCCAAGTGCAGCTGAGTTGGCATCTTTGGTCTGTTGCCACTTTATCCTGGAAGGCCTTGGCAGTGCTGGGATTTGCCAAGAACGAGGATCTCAGGAGCGTCTCTGCCAAGCCCAGATGGCATTTCTGCTTCCCTTCTCCTCCAGGCTCCTCTCCACGCCCTGGCCAGCACACAGGGTGGGTGTCTCCAAATCCCAGTTTGAAGATTACTGTGGATTCAGGATAAACCTCCACATCTTTCTGCCCAAAGGCCAGCAGGGTTAGAGCTGTGCTCAGTCCTGTCCCATGGCAATCCTGTCCCCTTTCCCACCACTCTGGACGTTTGCCCCATGTCTGATTGCCAGGGGAAACCCTCTCCCACCTGGGAGTGTAGATACTTACGGGAGAATTTCAGGGCCATCTCTCAGAATCCCAGAGTGGTTTGGGATGGAAGGGACATTAAAGATCATCCAATGACCTGAATTTAAGAATGATGAGGGAGGCCCTGGCACGGGGTGCCCAGAGCAGCTGTGGCTGCCCCTGGATCCCTGGAAGTGCCCAAGGCCAGGCTGGACAGGGCCTGGAGTACCCTGGGCTAGTGGAAGGTGTCCCTGCCTGTGGCAAGGGGTGGAACTGGATGGTCTCTAAGGTCCCTTCCTACCAAAACCATTCCATGATTCCAAGACACCCGTTGGGAAGGAGGACATGTGGGGCCAGCTGTGTGTTCCACCCCTGTGTCTCATTGCCCTCCAGCGTTCCCAGCCAGGGATATTTTGTTCTGTCTGAAGCTTCTCCCACTCAGCAGCCCGGAGTGTTTTCTGCTCCTAACGAGATGTGAAGGCAGGCAGGCCCTTTGCTGGTGCACACAGCTATTTTTGGCTGCAGGAGGACTGACTGTAGCTCCTTTTAATTGCATAAGCATTTGTATAATTCATTGGCACTGGATATCCTCACTGGGAGCCCGGGCACACGGAATGCAGAAGGACTTGAGCTTTTCCTCTCCATCCTTTCTTTCCTCTCCAGCAACTGTTCTGCAGGCAGTGGGTTTAGTGCCAGGTCAAATCCCCTTTGCTGGCAGGAAATGCTCTGTTTCATCCCTTTCCCAGTTTCTTGAGGAGTTCAGGGCAAACCCAGGAGGATCTGAGAATGTATTTCCTCCCACAGCTTGCAGAGCACATGCCTGGGAGCGGCGCATCGGGAGCTGGAAGCAGAGCAGCCGAGCAAACTCCCAGGGAAGAGCTCCTGAAATGGCACGGGTGGGTTTGGTGCTGGGAATGACTCACACATCCGAAGCTTTGGGATCTCCAAACAACACTGAAAAACAAACCTGGGGCCACCCCTCCCTCCTTGATGGCACAGGACGCGTGGTACCCATGGATGCAGAGGAAGGGTGGCTCCGGGGAGACCTTTCCGTGGCCTTTCAGCACTTAAAGGGGGCTCCCAGGAGAGATGGGGACAGACTTTTAGCAACAGGATGAGGGTTGATGGTTTTAAACGAAAAAGAGGAGAGATTTAGGTGAGCTATTAAGATGAAATCTTTTACAATGAGGATGTTAAAACGTTGGTGCAAGTTGCCCAGTGAAGGTTCCGTCTCTGGGAATATTCAGGACCGGGTTGGATGAGGCTTGGAGTAACTTGGGATAGTGGAAGGTGCCCCTGCCCATGGACAGGGGATGGAACAAGATGAGCTTTAAAGTCTCTTCCAACCCAAACCATTCTGTGACTCTATGATTTTATGATTCTGTGGCTGCTGGGGAAGCTTTTGAGGAGGAAAATGTAAATCTTCACCTGGGGAACAGGAGAAACATGAATGCTCTTCACAAGCTAGAGTCTGGCTCGTGATGATCATCCCCTGCCAGTGGTGATGCCTGGAAGGGCTCTTATCTCCTTAAGATCATCCTTAAGATCATCATTAAGACCTGGATATCTTCAATCCATCACGAGCTGGTCAACAGGTGGCAAAGATCAAAGCGGAGGAGTGGGCTGGGAGGGAGGGGAGTGACACAGGCGACTCTCCTTCCCTTAGGAGCCCGGAAAAGAAGATTAAACGATAACAAAACAGAGATTAGTGATCATTAGCCCTGCTAATGTCAGCACCCAGCAGGAGAGCGCCCAGTGTGGGCTGGAGGCACGCCCGGAGCTAGAAGGAGCTCCACGGCTGCTGCCACCGGGGTATTTTCGGTGACAAGCGGAGCCTGTCTGGAGCCCGTGGAGCCGTGGCGTTCACTCAGCGCGGGGGCTCCGCTCTGCCTCCCCTTTGCTCTTCACACGGGCCCGGGATGCGGTGGCGGCAAAGCCGAGCTTAACAAAAACTCGCGTTTAACCCCCCCCCTCCCCAAAGTGATGGGGCTGCCCAAAACAGTCCACGGCAGACTTGAAACTGAAGCAGGGCTTTGGGTGGGCTGTGGGATGGAGCTGAGACAAAATCCACCCAAGTGCTGACTTGCTTCATGACAAAAGAGTTCAAAGCGCTCACTTTATTTTAAAAAATAAAAGTTTTCCAAATCCCAGCGAATTGTATTTTTAGGCATCTGAGGCAAATAATTGCTGTGGAAGAGGAGACTTGATGGCTTCGTGACAGGAAAAAAAAAAACCTGCCTGTCTCGCCAGCTGCCTCCTTCTGACAATGCTCCACTGTCGTGCTGGGGGACCTGAGCCTCCTCCAACCCAAAATATAATTACATGGCTTAATTGCACCTGGGTAGTGGTCATTTGTGTCCCTGGTTTTTCATACTTGAGACCTTAATGTCTGTTTTAATTTTTAAAATGGTAATTTTGATTTCGTGTTAATTTCAAAAGTCCGTTTGAACTTTTTTATATTTTATTTTTTGAATTGCAGGGATCCCTACTGCCTGTTTTCCCATGCCTGCAGCCTGGATGCAGGGGCTCAGTCCCTTCCCTTTGGCAGTTTCATCCTTTGACTCTGGCTACCCCAAATTCCATTGGGATCCCCTTGGGATGAATAAAGCATTTTGCTTTCAGGAAAGTTTTAAGACAGGAAAAGTGTTAAAAGTCAGGTTTACCTGTCCAGAGGTGTCAGGAGGATGAGACACAAGCTCAGCTCAGCTGAGGGGGCTAAAACTCCAGCTGAATTTTTGCATGTCCCAGTGGATATAAACAGGCTGTCCTGGAATCTGAAGAAGGCGTAGACAAACCTATAGGTTTGTACAGGAAATTCCTGTATACAGGGGAGTACAGGAAATCCTGGAGCAAAGACAAAGCAGCTCATGGGAGGAGTAAATGAAGAGGAAAAATGAGCAGCCGCTTTCTCCCTAGGCTGAGGTTTTATCCTCAATTCTTTCATTTGCTGTCTCGTGGTATTTCGAGGCCACTTGGTGAAATTTGTGACGAAGACGAGAAAATCCTGGAAAGCACAGGAGCTGTTCTGCCACGTCTCAGCTTCCCTCTTGCTTCAGTGAGTGCCACGTGTTTTGGGAATACCCACTCTGGTGGATGTGCTGGGAGCCTCAAATCGGATGGAAGGCGATGCAAATTGACACGCCTCTACCTATGGAGAACCTCTAAAAGCAGTGAAACCTCTGAGGGGAGAAGGGAGGGCAAAGGTGCGGCTGCTGCTGAGCACAGTGAGGATGTTTTGACCTGCAGCAGTGCCCAGAGTCACAGTGGGGACACCAGGCAGCAGGCACAGAGCACAAAGTCCTCTACTCACCAAGGGGCGGCTTCACCTGGAAAAATGCCACTCCCCATGGAAATGGGCTTTAGAGGGGCTGGGCAGGGCTTGTTCCTGTGTGGGTGTTACAGGAAGGGAGGCTGGAAATGGGATTTACTATGCACCAGGAGAGTGTAAAGTCTCTATGGTTTGGCCCAGCTGCCATGGGGCTCCTCAGGGGATACCTTGAGGTATTGTGTGTTTATTCCAGACCTTGGCTTTTTTAAGGATGATGAGATGTCCTGTTGACTTTGAGGCTCTTTGACTGGGAAGGGCTTTGTCTGTGGGCAGATCTGCTAAAAAGTGGTGGCCTCTCTCCTTGTGGGTCCTCGTGTAGAATCCCAATGCAGAATCAGAGAGTTCCTTGGTTTGGAAAAGAGCTCCAAAATCATCCAGTCCAACCATTCCCTCAGCACTTCCAAGGCCACCACTGACCCATGTCCCCAGGTGCCACATCCACGTGGTTTTTAAATCCCTCCAGGGATGGGGACTCCACCACTGCCCTGGGCAGCTGTGCCAGGGCTGGACAACCCTCTCCAAGAAGAAGTTCCCTTAATATCCAATCTAAACCTCCCCTGGCACAACTTGAGGCCGTTTCCTCTCATCCTGTCCCTTGTTCCCTGGCAGCAGAGCCTGACTGAGCCCCCTGTCTCCCCCCTCCTGTCAGGGAGTTGTGGACAGCAAGAAGACCCTTCCAGGGCTTTGAACACCTCCCATGCCCTACCCAAAAGCATGGAGACATGGAAACACGCCAGCCTCTCCAGCAGCCAGGCCCTGTGGGCTCTGCAAACACAGGCAGGGTGTCAGCAGGACATGGCCAACATTCCCTTGTCTGATGTCCCTGCAGGAGAATGAACAAATATGTGGAAACCCTCCGTGCTGGATGGCAGAGTCAAGAGGAGAAAATAAAAGAGTTGTCCAAAGCGACTCTAACGAGCTTTCTAGGGGCAGTCAGAGATTATCCATCCAGGCAGGTTCTGATCTGGTTGTTTTATTAATAATACCTTTGCTAATTAACTGTGGTTCGTTTCCCTGCCTCGTCTGTGGACAGATCTAACAGTGCATTAGCAAACTGTGTGGCTTAATTAATCCTCCTGTTTAAAGAGAGCAGAGCAAGCAGGGCTTGGCTGGCTCAGCCGCAGGGGAAATGTGGTCAGAGCATTATCCAAGAGGACGGGAGGGAAATGCTTCCATGGAAAGTCCCTCCATCCACCAGGTGCAAAGCTGACAGGGAGAGGTGTTCTTGCATCCAAAAAACACAGCATGATCCATGTCCAAACTTTGCTTTATGCATCTTTCACACAGAAGGATGTATCTTCCAGGGAGGACAAGGTTTTATTAAGTGCTGGAGGCTTTTTTTATGTTTCTGGGAAGCTGAGTGCTCCCAGTTGTCAAGAGAAAAGCGACGATCCCAGCTCTGTGTCCCTTTTCCCTCCTCCTGTCCCTGCTCCCTCTTCCCGTGCTCTGTGAATTGCCATCTGCAGCCCGGGACAGCCTGGCCTCAGATGAACGCCAGGGAAAGACTCTTACATAAACCCCTTCATCCATAATGGATGAAAAGCATCAAAATTCAACGGCAGCCTCCGGAGCCTTTCCGGTGCCTCGCCTACAAATTTCTCCAAGAGGCTGGAAAACCTCGATTTAGCACTGCACAGTGATTAGAGAGGAACCCGGGAATTCTGGCTCCCTCCTGCCTAGGGAGTCTCCATCCTCAAAAGGTCTTTTAATGTAATCAAGTCCTTTTTAAACAGGAAAATGATGTTTTGGCCTGGGCGTGCAGAAGTCCAACGCTGGGCTCGTTCAGCTCTGCAGAGCTGGGATGTGGGATGGCAGCTGGGAATGGTGAAAAAAAAAAAAAAAAGAAAAAAAAAAAAAGCAAAAAGCAAATAAAATCACCGGTGGCAGGAGATCCTGGCAGATCCTGGCAGCTTCTTCTGGATTTTCAGCAGCTGTCTGGTCACACAGAGGCACTTCCAGGTCTGAAATGTCCTTGTAAGCTGAGGTGTGGGAGTGGAGGAGGATGGGAATTTCAGTGCTTTCATCTTGAATTGCACAATTTTAACAGCAGCATGGAGAATCCCTGATTTTTCCCATCTTTGGATCTCTCTCTGCTGGTCAAGGTTTGCAGGTAGAGGTAAAACCTTCAGTTAAACCACCTGGGAATGAAATAAAACTTTAGGGTTTTAGGGGTTAATGTTGGGGTTTGAAATAGAAGCAGCAGATCTCCAAACTGGGAGTGTTTATCTGGGGAGGGGTTTGTGCCTCTGGAGGAGCAGGTAAAGGGGATCAGTGGAGGAGAGCAGGGAGGGGAAAGGGGGAAAAAGGGATAATAGAGAAAAGAAAAAGGACAGTATACAAAAAGGATAATAGAAGGGAGACTATAATGAAGGATAAACAGAAGAGTTTGTAGCTTTTGGTTTCCAGAAGTTATGAATTTTAGTTCCTGAGCTCCTTTGCCCCAAGAAGGGGTGGGGCAAATACTTCCCTATAAAACCCATCAAGGGAAGACAGAGAATCACAGAATGGTTTGGGTTGGAATGGATCCTTAAGGATCATCCAGTCCCACCCCTTGCCATGAGCAGGGACACCTTCCACTATCCCAGATTGCTCCAAGCCCCATCCAGTCTGGCCTTGGACACTTCCAGGGATGCAGGGCACCTTCCCAGAGACCTCACCACCCTCACAGGGAGAGATTCCTTCCCAATATCCCATCTCTCCCTGTGCTCTGGCAGTGGGAAGCCATTCCCTGTGTCCTGTCCCTCCATCCCTTGTCCCAAGTCCCTCTCCAGCTCTCCTGAAGCCCCTTTAGGCCCTGGAAGGTGCTGGAATGTCTCCCTAAAGCCTTCTCTTCCCCAGGCTGAACCTCTGGGAGTTGGAGTGCAGCATCCCTGGAGCTCCAGCCTCTCTGGCTGAGCAGCCAGAGCTCAGGCTCTGGTTGTTCTCAGTGCCCACCGTGCTGGTTTGGATATTTTCCATCCTTTCCATCCGGCACACAGGCAGCCCCAGCCCCTTGGGGATGCCACGTTCCCTGCTCTGAGCGTTGCTGCTTGCAGATCACTCTCAGCACTGCCAGATGAATGCACAAAAGGGCACAGGGCCCCTGCTGGAACGATGGGAGCCAAGTTTTGTCTCGTGTCACCCCAAAAAGCCTCTGCATTTGTGTCTTGGTTTGAGTGACAGGTGTCTGCTAAGGAAGGCAGGAGCCTCCCTTGGGATGGAGAATGTAAATCCCACCCCTCTGAATTATTATAATTTTGAAATTAAGGGGGCTCTCAGGCAAAGATATGGGGATAGGAATAACAGTTCTTTATTAGGAGAATTACAATAAAATTGCAGTAATACAAACAACAAAACCCCTGACAGAGTCAGAACACAGCCTGACCCCCTGTGGGTCGGGGTGTTGGTGGCAGTGCCATTAAATGGTGGCTGCAGTCCCCTGGAGTGGCAGATGTGGCTCTGTTGGAGCAGGGATCCTGTAGAAAGGGTGGAGTTTTCTCTGGATCCAGGGGTGGTGTAGATGGGCCTGGTCTTCCTCTGGCAATCCAGTGGAGAAAAGGCTGCTTGGTGTTCCAAATCTCAGATTTTTATCCAGGTAGGAAATGCTTGGCTCCTCCCCCTGTCTGGAGCATCTCCCAATGGGATGATGTGGTTTTATCAGTCATTAGTGAGAATTAATGGCCCATGAGCAGAAGATATCTCTGTGGATGAGGATGGGTTGTGGAAGAGATGAAGAAAACTGCCCCAGCTGTTTTTTTAACACTGGCCATTGACAGAGGATTGCCCAACCCCCACCCCCACCCGGTTTTCCACAGATGGTGATGGAATGCACACTCCTGGTTGCATCTTGCACTGAAACCCAAGACAATTTGTCAGAGCAGCAGCTCAGCTCCGTGGCGGAGCAGAACCTGACCCGCTCCCTCTGGAGCCGGGGCAGTGGGAGATACAACCAAAAGTACTCATCTGCCTGTCAGAAACATTCCCTGAATTCCCGGTAATGCACCCATCAATTCAGCTGGAAACATGCACAAGCCGAAACATTTTGACAACTGAAACCTTTTAGCAGCCTTGCATGAAAACGCTTCAATTTTCTCATTTAAAAGTTCCATTTAATTTTTTTCAGCTTACTTTGTTTTAAAAGATTCTCCAAACACCCTCTGGGAAAAAAATTAAATTAAAATGAAATGAAATGAAATGAAATGAAATAAAATAAAATAAAATAAAATAACATAAAACAAAACAAAACAAAACAAATAAATAAAAAAATAAATAAATGAAGCTAAATAATTAAATAAAATATAATAATATAAATAAAATAAAATAAAATAAAATAACATCTTTAGATCCCAGGCACTTTTTAAGAACTTGATTCTCAGTGTCACAAATGATCAATTATTTTATTTTATTTTTTTTTTCCAAGTGTGGTTATAGGGAAAGCTCTGATAAACACATTTAGACCAGAAGAAACAACACATTTGGGAATCAGGAAAAATTTGGGGCATCAGGAAGAATTTCTTCATGGAAAGGGTAGGTCAGGCATTGGAACTGCCCAGGGAGGTTTGGAGTCCCCAGCCCTGGAGGTGTCCAAGGAAGGCCTGGATGTGGCACCCAGTGCTCTGGGCTGGTGATAAAGTTGGGGATGGTCACAGGTTGAACTTGATGACCTTGGAGACCTTCTCCAACCTAAATAATTCCATGATTGTGTGCAGAGGTCCCTGTTGTGAAGGGCAGAGTTGGACCTTGGGAGGTGTCAGCCAGGGGTGGAGCCAGCCCAGTTTATTCCTGGTGTTCCCGAGGCCTACAACAAAGCTGACACAACACAATGAATTCACTTCTTTCTTTCTATCCCTAAACCTCGTGGAAGCCCTTCTAGGTACTTGGTTGCCCTCATAAAAATCTTTATTTTTAACAGAGACAGGAGATGGGTGCCAGAAGAGCTCATGCACCACCTTGGCTTGGGCGCATGTGAAGAAATTAAATTTTTTTTCTGGAAAGACATTTTCTCTGCAACACCCCTGCACTGAACGTGGGCATGGGCAGCCCCAGGACTCGTGCTGGATATTAAAAATTCAGCTCACTGTGCAGTGCCTGGGGCTTTTAGAGGCACTCAGAGCTTCCTGTGACCCTTGGTCTTGGATTTCTGGGAGTGTGCAGGTCCCCCAGGAGCGCTGGCAGCTCGGCTGCCGTGAGGAGTGGAGCACTGAGGAGTTTGGTGATGCACAGATGAACCACTGCTGTCTTTCCTGCAGTGATGGGTTTCTCATGGGACCTGTGCTCAGGCTTGCCTCCTGTGGCTGCAGAGATCTCCTCCAATGGCAGATCCTTCCTGCAGCTTCAGCTTCCAGCTTTCATTGTTATCTAACAGCCATTCCCGAGACCACTTTGGATTGGAGCAAAGCTTGAGAGCTGGGCTGAAGGCTGGGGTTCAAAAAGGGAGATTAGACAACACAAAATGCACTCAGGTGGTGATGGAGAGCAAGGAAGAGCGGCCCAGCATTTCCCCAGAGAAAGAAATATGGATACTGGACTGGGAGGAGGCTGGAACTAAAATACAGAAGCTGGTAGGATGAAGATGCAGAGATAAAAGTGCTCATAAGATGGTGTTGAATTTGATCATGAGGTTAAAATGGTGAGAATGTGGGCACAGCCCTCTGAGCCACCATGGGTCACCAAGTCCAGGTGACAGAAAGTCTGGGCTTGGGTGGGCAGAACACCTCAGGAGACCCGGGACAGAGTCTCTGCATCTCAGGTCTCTACCCGTAACAGGTGAAAATCTTGTGCCACTGACCCCACCTAAGGAAAGCCCAGGAGATGAATCCCAAACACACCAAAGGCTCAAAAAAGCAAAGATTTGGGCTGCTAGGGAAAAAAAAAAAACCAAACCCAAGCAGCAAAACCCATTATGCCCAAACCCCAGCTGAAGGTGACAGTTTGTTAGATGAATTCTACTGAGGGGTTGGGAAGGGAAAATAAAGCAAAAACCCACAGTGCTCTGGGGTTTTTAAGATGTATTTTTGCACAATAGCTGCCTTTTGAAATGTAAAAAGGAATAAGGGGATTCACAGGATGAGCTGGAGGGTTCTCCCTCTCCAGTTGTACGGAGATGAAAGCAAAAGCACGGCGATCTTTTATTCAGGAAGGCAGGAGCAGTTAAGATGATTAACTGTTCCTCATGAAATACCGTCCAAAGGACTGGGCTGGGATTTTTCTCCTGCCCAAAAATGAGCTGGTGAGTTGTTTTCGCAGACCTGGTGAGATAAGGGTGGCCAAGCCAGGGAGGGGGAAACCTAAAATCTGTGTTTTGCCAAGAATATTCATGAAGAAATGAAGACCCAAAGGAGTGAAGGTTCACAGTTAAAATCATGCACTGCTTGTAATGAATTTGTTCTATGGTGCCATGGATCATTGGTCTGTACAAACACAGCATCCATCACACCCCAGCGAAGGCTGCTGAGGGCCATGCTTTGCTCTTTGGTCTTATTTCCCTTCCTCTTGGCTTCCTGGCTGCATTCACCATTTAAAATCACACAAAATAGGCCAATTTCAAATCTGCTGTCCCCACAGGGTTTGAAATCTGTGTGGTGGAGGTGAGCTCCTTCAGCACAGAGTGTCTGGGAGAATTCGGAGATCAGGGCATCCCAAATCCTTGGGGGAAGCAGCAGTAATTGAGATTTTGATCCAAACTTTGTCCTAAGTCCACTGCAAGGTGTGAAAAAGGCCAGGAATAAAACAGTGAAGTCACTGAGCCTGAAAACAGGACTGAGAAATATCCATGGGTACCACCTCAGGTTCCTCTGGGCACGTCTGGGTGTTTGGAGGGCTCATTTTGCTTAACAAGAAATGCCTGGATGGAAAATGCATTTATTTTAACTTCTGACCCTGAGCTCCTGCTGTGGTCCATGGAGAGAAAAAGTCCCTGAAAGGACAATTTGTTGGACTTTCGATCTGTGCCCAGGAAATGTGGGTTTGTTTCTGTTGGCAGCGGAGTGAGGCAGCAGTGGAGACATCCATGATACAATACTTGTGATGAGACAGAGAGATCCTGCCCCAAAACAACAGCAGCTTCTCTGCCTGTGCTCCCTAACAGCTCTTGAGCCCCACATTTGATGGGAGTTGTCTCAAAGAGGAATCCAGAGGAGATTTGTTTTTTCCATTGTGCACAAAATGATGCATTTTCAACCTAAAACCAGTTGTGTATTTGCTGTTGTAGTCGCATCATTGCTGAAGGGCCCTCCTGGTGTGATCTTCTCATGGAATGGTTTGGGTTGGAAGGAACTTCAAGGATGATCTTGTTCCAACCCCTGCCATGCAGGGACACTTTCCACTGTCCCGGGTTGCTCCAAGCCCCGTCCAGCCTGGCCTTGGACACTTCCAGGGATCCAGGGGCAGCCACAGCTGCTCTGCGCTCAGCACCCTCAGAGGGAACAATTCCTTCCCAATATCCCATCTAACTCTGCTCGCCTAGTGGGATACCATTCCCTGTGTCCTGCCCCTCCACCCCTTGTCCCCAGTCCCTCTCCAGCTCTCCTGGAGCCCCTTCAGGCCCTGGAAGGGTCTCTGAGACTCCCTGGAGCCTTCTCTTCTCCAGGTGAGCACCCCCAGCTCTCCCAGCCTGGCTCCAGAGCAGAGGGGCTCCAGCCCTTGGAGCATCTCCTGGACTCCTCTGGATTTGCTCCAACAAGTCCATGCCTGAGAAGTGAAAAAACCCACAGAAAAAAACCCCAGTGGTATTTGTTTCTCTGAAGAGAGGTGTCCTAATGCCATTGGAGAAGAACTGGCATCCCCGAGCCATCTCAGCCGAAAAAGATTTGTGGCAAACTCTCCCTCTGATGCAGACAGAGCTGGAGGTCAGCTGGGAGAACCCAGAGCCTTTCCCAGGGCTGTGTTTAGGGAGCTGAACCCACTCTCCGTGACTGCTCATTACTGGAGTTAACTTTCGTGCTTATTTTTGTGATCAGGGAGTGTAAGGCTCCGTAGGAACTGGAGATAGCACGGTGTGATTGGCAGGGCGTGGGAGACATGAATCCATAAATCTGTGCCTAGACATAATTGCTCAGAAGGGGTTTTTTTTTCCCCTTACTTCCATCCCAATAGATGTTCTATATCCCAGCATCTCTGGGTGAGCCCCTTGAGGACGGAGAAAATCACTTGCATGCTATGGGAAAACAGCACACAGGGACCAGGAATTATGATTGAAATGTGGATTCTTAGCTGGGGAAAAAAGATCCTGTGGCAGAAAGAGCCACGTTGGGTTGCATCTTTTGAAAGGAGACTAAAAAGGGGAATGGATTAAGTTGGGGAAATGGCCTTAGGTTGAAAAAGGGCAGGGTTAGGTGGGAAACTGAGACGGATTGTTCCCTGTGAGGGTGGGCAGGCTCTGGCACAGGTTGCCCAGAGAAGCTGTGTCTGCTCCTGGATCCCTGGAAGTGTCCAAGGCCAGGTTGGACAGGGCTTGGAGTAACCTGGGACAGTGGAAAGTGTCCCTGCTCTGGGGGTGGAACTGGACGATCTACAAGATCCCTTTCATCCCAAATCATTCTCTGAGTCTGTGATCCCATAAATGTGAGTGGTTGTGGTGAAGGACACTCGGGTCAGAGCAGAGAAATCCCTCTGGAGAGTGGCTCTGCTTTTTTCCTCAGGGTTTGTACCCACCTGGTGTGAACAGCCCCTGGCAGTGCCCACTCCTGTCCCTGGGCACCAGCTGGCACTGCAAGACCCAAGAAGTGTTGCCCAAATGCATCAACACAGGTGTTGTGGTTTCAGTCTGAAGCCAGGCAGAAACTCCAATTCGTGTAGTGGATTTAGTTTGCCAATTTGAAATTTCTTAATCAAGAGCAATTTTGATTTCTTAATCCATTTCACTTCGAAATGTATATTCACAAAGTCATGCCTATTCTTTTCATTGTTTTAATCATGTGTCAATATTGTCAATAATCATTGACCAATCAGGGCCAAACCAGGACAACAGGATCCCCCAGAGGCTCTTCCATGAGTGGGAAGCTGTCCCAAAGATGCCTCTCCTTGCTGGATTGCAGGCTGGTGTTCAGTGGACGTGCCCAAACACTGGGGGTGAACACATGGAGCAAGGCACTGTCCTTGAGCACTTGATCTTGTAAAGATTCTTTGCAAATTTGGCAAAGCTGATGTGGTCAGCCCGAAACTGGAAGAAACATCTGGTTTTAACCTCTTTGGCTGGCTGGAATCAAAGCCCTGCCCTCGCACAGCCGTGGCAGAGCTAGAAATATATCTTTCCAGACAAGCAAAAAGAGGTTCCCTCCCCTACTTTCATCTCCCTCCCTGTAGCATTACTTGTCTGAGACTTGGCTTGCTCTGTTTTTTGTTGTTGTCTTTGTTGTACTCTCGTTTGAATGCTCAAACCCTCAGAGACCAGCTTTGCACTGTAACAAGCAAAATCCAGCTGACAGGTAAAGAGAGGCCTGGAGAGGAGAGCTGGGTCATCCTAACTCATCTGACTCGTAATTTGGGAGGCAAAAAGTCTTCCTGCCACTTTCTAGACAAGCAAAGAAAAGGTGTCCCCCCCTTATTTTTCTCTCCATGTGACATTGGTTGTCTGAAGTGTTCTGCCTGCTCTCCTTTCCCATCTCCAGTGCCGGGAAAAGTCTGATGTGGTAGGAAGTCTCTTCCAGCAGAGATTTGTCTGGGACTGCTGGTTGGTGATGGAATGGGAGGAGACCAAGTCTGGGAAAATATCATATGGCTTCAGAAGCACAGAGAGGAGCAAGGCTGTGGCTTGGTAAAAGTCTGTTTGGTCAACAGGGGAGTGCTTTGTGTCCAGGCCTCGTGTCTGGGTCTCAGCGACCTGGATTTCTATTGGTTTTTCCAGTTAAGAATTAAGCTGGATGCCCAGATTCATGCCCCTCCCTCTTCTGTCCTTGCAGATAATTTAAAACATTTGGGATCCTGGGTGAAACACGAGTGCTGTCTTGGTACAATAATCCTTTAGCCGGTTGCATGGTCCCTGATGAACATTTCTATCCACCCCTCTCAGACACCATCACAAACACATCTTCCAGCCTAATCTTCACCTGTCTTCCCACAGACTCTGAGTTTACAGACCTCCACTGAGCAGTTTTAATGCAAATCTCACCTGTTCTTGGTTTCCACGAGCAGCAGGGACATTTCTTGGGCACTGGTTTAAGTTGGGTGAGGAACTTCAAGCATTGCCACTCCGGAGAAAAGCAAGAGTGGGGCAGAAGTAAGGCTGGGATGGACGGGGTGTGGAAACTCATCTCTCAGAGAAAGGAGGTGCCGTTTGGTCAGGAAATCTGAAGGAATAAACACCAAGGAGCAGAGAACAGCAGCTGGAGGGTGGTGGAGCTGAGCTGGGAGGTGGAGGTGGCTGTGAGGGAGCTCCGTGTTGGAAACCAGAGCCCGGGAGGAGAGGCAGCTCCAGCAGGACCTAGAGACAGGCTGGAGACTCTCCTGGAGTGGAGAGAAACATGAGGAGATTACAGAGGCTTGGGGCACTGGTAAAAAAATCTGACTTTGTGTCAGCTCCTTCACAACCAGGGACATTTTTCATCCCTGTTTTTGTTGTGTGCCCCTTTCTGAAAGAGCTCTCCTAACAGCAGATTTATCCCGCTCCGGAAGAGACCAAGTGCTTGATCAAGAGTGGCTCCAGCCATGGCCAAGCTCTCCAGGAAGCTTCCAAGACTTTATTTGCAATCTGTCTTGAGATCCCTGGCTGGACCAGGCCAGGCTAAGGGAGGTGCTATTTGTCCCTGTCAGGCTGGTGACGTGGGGCATGAACTCAACTCTTGCTGCTGTGGCTGCTGCATTAGCTGAAATTTCCGTCCCAAAGCTTGGCTCTTTGCAGTCCAGGAAAGAGAAAACCTCACTTCCAGTCACAGCTTGAGGCCATGCTCTGTAAAGCAGCAAAAACTTAAAGTTTTGGGCATAAAAATTTCATAAATAGCTGCTCTCAGACACACACGAGCAGCTGATACCTTGCTCCAGCAGCTCCAAAAGATACCTGGCTCCTTGCTCCTTCAGCTCACAGGAAAATCAGCAATTTGCATGGATGAGTAAATCCACTTTCACCTCTCCCAGAGCCCCTGTGATGGATGGTGACACAGACAAGCAGCACCAGTAGCAGGATGGAGGGGAGGTCTCCCCAGGCTTTTGGCCAGGCTTCCCGTGCTGACGATGTTTTCCTTGGCATTTCTGCCGGAGTGAAACTGCTCCAGGGGAAGACTTGGCTGGCAGCTTTCCCAAACCAGGCCTGCTGGAACAGTTTCATGCAGTCAGAGGTTCATTCAGGGTGGGAAAGATCTGAGACCATCGAGTCCAACCCTTGACCCAGCACCATCCTGTCCCCAGGTGCCACATCCACGCTCAAACACTTCCAGGGATGGCGTTTCCAGCGCTTCCCTGGGCAGCCTGTTGCAGTTCCCTCGTTCTGTTGCCCTCACAGCCACGTGCAGTGATTTCTGAGTCAGGGAGGCAGCTGGGTGATCCTCAAGTCACTTTTTCCCTGTTCTGGTCCATGGCTGAGCCCTGGGGTCACCAGGGCTTCTCAGCTCAGCAGCAGAAAGGATCAAATCAGCCCGAAGCCTTCCCAGACCTTACCCCTGGCTCTGTCTGCTGCTCTTCAGAAGCTGCTGAAGCCTGAGGCATGGCATTCCCAAGCAGATCCTGCTGATCTCTCCCTAAGCCTCCTCTCCCAGCCCTTGGCAGCACTCTCTTCTTTCAAAAAAGGCAGGGAAGCAAAAAAATGCAGGAAGTTCACATCTTTGGGAGCACCAAGCCAGCTGGATGTGGGCTCCCAGGGCTCTGCTCCCTCTTAGAGCAGCAACAACCCTCGTGTCCCACTGTCATCAGGACCATCCCTTTCTCCAAGCAGTGACTTAGACAGAGCCAGAGCTGGAGCCATCAACAGCACTGAAGGAAGCAATAATTTCCCCTTTCTGACCAGGTTTCCAAAGTGCTGAGCTCCTCCCAAGGTTTTGAGCATCAGCAGGAGCTGCTGTCATAAATGGGGCCCCTTTAACATGACTCAACTGAAAGACAAAATCAGCCTGAAAAGAAGGGACGAGTTGGAGGATTTGAGCTGTTCTGCCTTGATATTAATTCTTGCCTTGGTATTACTTCTTGGCTGGATATTAATTCTTGCCTTGGTATTAATTCTTGCCTCGGTATCAGTTCTGGCCATGCATCTCCTTGCAAGGTTGCAAACGCTGTTTTACAGCTCCTGCCAGGCACAGACACACACACACGTCTAATTTTCACAGTAGTACAACTGGCAAAGGGAAAAGCTGGGTCATCCTGTCCCCCAAAAGCAAAGGTTGGCTTCCAGATGACTCAGGAATGTCCCAGAGATCAGCTTCATCTATTTATAAATTTATTCCGGCTGGCATCCGTGAATCACTGCTAATAGCAAACGGTTGCATAATTTTAAGGAGGATGCTTTTGTGATGCTTCTGACCAGAGAAAATACATCTATTTTGGCTTGTGTCTATGAATAGATCTCCTGCTCTGACTCTGTGCATTCGCAAACCACAGATACTACTGAAAATAAGGCATGATTGGCAGGTACAACCTGATTAGCATATACAAATTGCTGTAGCCTTTCTCCGAGCAATCATTTGTACAAATTGTTTCCTCTGTCTCCGTGCTGAAAAGAAACAGAGCTAGGAGGTGACTTGGGACTGTAAAAGAGTCAGAACAAAGATAATGCGCATGCCAGCTCATTTCACACCCTTTGGAATGTTCAGCTTTTCCTGAACCGTGTCTTTTTTCCCCCCTTTCTCCGGAAAAAGGCCAAACATAGGCTTTGGGTGAAGAGGCATTTTTTCCCCTGAAGAAAATCCTTGCTTTTCTTTTTTTTCCCACAGCTTCTTTTTTTTCCCCCCCTTAGAGCAACTGTTCCTAAAATATTTGCTCATTGTGGTTTTCAAACACATGAAAAATTGCTGTAACAGTTTAGATTATATGTTTTTTATTTTAAAATCACATCAAAACGGAAACAGAAGCTTGCGAGAGAAAGAAAACCTCGCCTGATGAAAAGTGCTTCAGAGTGGGCTGGGATTATATTCCTCCCTCCATATTCCAGCCAGGAATAGGTTTTGTGAGATTTTTTGAACTGAGTATATTATTGCACACTCCCCCTATGATGTTTGGTGGCACCAATTATGGAGGTTCAAACCATGAGGCAAATCCAAGTGGCTTGGACTGGCCCCAAAAGTGTGGAGTGATTTGGTTTTTTTTCCCCTATTTTTTGTGCACATTGAACCTGGAGACAGCATTGAACCCTTCCCTGTGGTCAAGAGCACTCAGCTGTTGTTATTTTTGTGGTGCTGAAGGTTTCCAGGATTCCAGAGGTTTAAGACTTCCCTGCTCTCTGTAGGAAACACAGGGGTCAGCTGGAGGGTCAGTGGGTCACCGAGTCCTTTCGAGCGAGGACATCTCTCCAGAAACTTAACCCTACACAATTACAATAAACAGCATCACTTTGCTGAACAGCCCATCCAAATTTCAGAGGGTTTTGAGTCCGTAACGAGGCGTCTCAACGTCGGTTCCGAGCACCAAGGCGGAGTTCTGGCTGCAACCTGCATTAAAAACATCTCGCAGCAGGGTAAATAAATAATTCCCTTTTAAGTCTGAGGCCGTCCTGTGTTTCAGGCCCTGCTGGGCTGGTGTGTGGGAGAGCTGTGGTAGCTCTGCCTCAGTGAGGTAAGTGGTGGAGGGGCCGCTTGCACCCCTTGGTGTGGTCCCAACCACATCCTCGACCACCCCTCGCTGGGCACTGCAAACTCTCTGGCCACAACCACTTGGCTTTGGCTGTCTCAGAGATGGTTTTCTTGTTTCTTTCTCTCTCTCTGTTGCTTCTCTGGGGGCTTAAATAGACCGAGTGTGAGTGGGTGTGTGGGTGAGAGGAGGAGGGATGTCAGGAAGGGGAAGCTGAGCGCTTCACTTGGCGCAGGAATCTCGTGTGGTGCTGCCTGCCCAAAATTCGTGGGTCACTTCCCAACCCCAGCAGGGAAAGGGATGGATCACGGCTTTTCTCCTTGGCTTCCTGGCCAAAATCAGTGCAGAGCTGGTGCTGAAGCAACGCAGGGAGCTTGTGGCCTCTCTCTGGCCATCACATTTCTGCCAGTGACCCAGCTGTTGGTACAAAATCATTGCCAGTGTTGCTTGCAGCTGAGATAAAGGCTGCTGGTGTAAGGTGCAGAGAGGCAGGACACACGGCATCGCAGGGCGCCACGGGGGAGAAGGCGTTTCAGAGTTTATTTGGGGAAAAAAAGGAGAGGTTTGAGAGACTGCAGTTTAAAACAAGCTTGGAATCGACGTGTTTATGTCAATTCAGATCAAGCTGGGTGATGGGGGCAAAGCAGGACCCCAAACTGAGAAATTCCTTAAGGAGCAGCATTGAGAAATTCAAGTCAGTGAAGGTTTTCAAAATGCTTTAGTGAATGTTGGAAAATCTCTGAAAATGGGTGCCTGGCTGACAGGTGGCCTTTAAAGGACATCTTCAGCTGCTCCAGAGCCCCATCCAAACTGACCTTCAATGTTTCCAGGGGTAGGGCAGCCACAGCTTCTCTGGGCAACCTGTGCCAGTGTTTATCAGCCTCATAATAAAAAACTTCTTTCTTATTTTTCATCTAAATTTGCTCTCTTTTAGTCTAAACCCGTCACCTCTTATCCTGTTGCAACAGGCCCTGTTGGAAGGTTTGTCCCCATCTTTCTTAAAGGCCCCCTGTAAGCACTGAAAGGTCACAATAATAAATAAATAAAAGCAGTTTTTCCTGCAGCCGAGTGATTTAGGGAAGAATTAGTGCAGATCTTGTGGGACAAACACAATCCAAAAGCTGGGATCAGGCTCCCTTTCAATCTCTGCTGCTGGAACCCACAAACTAAATACAAAATCTCCAGCCCCCACAGGTTTTAGCTCCTGGTTCCATCAGCGTGGGACTCCAGGACAAGGATGGTTGAGAAGTGCTGAGGGAGGATGAGGAAAGGATGATCCCTTTCTCCCCACCTCATCCCTCTGACGCCTCACCTGTGCTGGCCATCCATCTATAANAATATATATATATATACCTGAATTTAGGGATTTCCCATCCTTGTCTGATTAATTGTTCAGCAGAATATCCATGCTTAAAACACGAAGCACAACGTGTTTGGTCAGCCATGGGATCACTGGGAGCTGGACATCTCCTCCCCAGCAGCCAGAGGGACTGGCAAAGTTTGGGAACACCCACGTGGGTGCTTCGTGCCAGGTCCTAAAGGAACCAGCATCATTCTAAGCCTTTCTTGAGGACTGAATTGCACAAATTATCCCCCTGCAATATTTAATACCTTGCCATGGATCCCAAGGAGTATCAGCCCGCCGGATCATTATAATTAATAATAACACCACCCTGCAGAGAAAACGCCTCGTCTAAATGCTCTCAATTGTTAATGACTCAGACCTCGAGGTTTAATTCATCCTGTTCCCTCCTTGTTAATTAAAGGCACTCGTGGTGTCAGCTGGATGAGGAGCAGAACAGCTGCCACTGCCACGACAGGGGAATTGCAGCGAAGTTATCCCAGCCTGGGACAGCCTGGAATGGAGAACGGACAGGGGCTGGCTTTGTCCGACAGCAAAGATGGAAAATGGGCGACGTGGTGATGAACTCGCTTCCCAAGTCCCTGAAATCCTTTCCTTTACAACCCAGAGGTTGTGGCTGGGGCTGATTTCTGCTCCCATTCCTTGATAGTCAGGAATTATTCATTCTGCAGCTGCCAGGCCGTGTTTGCCACACGCGGCGCTTTTCTATTTCACCTCTCTCGGATGTCCTGGGGTTTTATAACTGGATTTATCTCCTTTGTGGCTCTCTTAGAAATACAATGAAGCCAAAAATAATTGTGTTTGTTGCAACTTAGATGGAAGATTTTTCTGCCAGGAGGTAGCAGAGTTCAGGACCTGGTGGGATGATTTCCAGGCAGAAAAAGGGTCAAGTGATGAAAAAAATCAATAGGCTTTAGAAGCACAGGTCATTTATTTGCAGCAGTGCTGGATCAAGTCGTAACTTCCCAGATTTAGGAAGAATCCTTCCCGGGATCCACTCAAAATTGCAAAATTAATATTAATTAATTTATTTAGCAAGATTAGGATGGAAAACAGAGTCGACAGCAACTTCTCTACTTCCCCTTCAGTATAACTTCATATATTTTAGTCCCCCAAGCCTTGTAGTGGTTTTGTGCAGGAGCCAAGATGCTGTGGAGTAATGGAAAGCTTAGTCAATCCCCTCCTGGGAATACATGTAAATAAGGAAGGTTTGGCACAGGGACGAGCTGACGACACATTTCTTGGGCAGTGCACAGAAAAGGGGAAAAAAAAAAAATCTCAAATAATTTTTCCTCACTTGAAAAAATGGTGCTTTCATGTTAGGCCGAAAATATCCTCCTGGTACCTTCCTATCTCCGAAGCAGCTGGGAAATGAAAGCAGCTTTGCAGAAAGGGCTTCTGAGGAGAATTCATAGCGGTCTGAATTATCTCCCGTGGTCCTGCTTGGATTCAGAGAAAACTTGGAATTTTTTTTGCTGAAGGAGTTGAATTCTCCCCAGGGATTTGACCCTGCCTCCCTCACCTCAGACCCCTCCTGCCAAGGGAGAGCCACACACCCTTTCCCCATTAAAAGCAAA
>WAAG01048116.1:12892-49646 GCA_013390105.1 Tichodroma muraria | reverse complement strand
GGATCAGAATTTCAGGATGAACTCCACTGCTCCCATCTCCATCCCAGCAAGGATCAGAATTTCAGGATGAACTCCACTGCTCCCATCTCCATCCCAGCAAGGAACCAGGGTGAACATATGCCTCTTTTGAGCTGTCCAGATGGTTCAGAGGCTGTGAAAGGCATAAGAAGGATCATAGCCCACGGCGGCTTTCAAGTGGCCAAACGGATCTGGAGTAAGCAATGACCTTCATCAACCTCCTTAATGGAAAATGTGTCCTTGCAGCAGCAGGAGGAGGAGGAGGAGTGGAGGAGGAGGAGAGGATGAGTGAGGAGGAATCTCTTTCTCTGCATCTCTCACGCCGCAGATATTTCGGCTGTGCAGACATTCTGAAGTGAGACCAGTGTGCAGTTTGCTCTCACCACTGGAAAATCCACTTTTCCACCCCAATTTTTTGCTTTCTAGGCAGCTTGCCAGTGAGCACCTAATCACGTTAGAGGAAAAGCACTTCCTTGGGAGGGAGGCAGGCATTGGAAATAAAGGAGAATGTAGGCTGATCTCTGTGAGGGAGGTGAGGCAAAAGCTCCACCAGAAGATAGACTTGTGAAGCTCATCACTGCAAGAATGGCTTCTTTGGTGTCCAAATGATCATTAGATTGAGTAAAAGTGGGTCTGGAGACATTCAAAGAGAAGATGGATGAATGGGGTGTCTGGGATGAATGGGGTGTCTGGAAGTCTTGATTCTAAGCTGCCCAAAGCAGCACTTCAGGATCTCCAAAGCTGCGTCTTCCCTACAAAATGTTTCTCATTCCAAAATAATTTCAAGTCTAGTGGAAGGTGTCCCTGCCCAGGGTGGGTGGTTTGGAACCAGAGGATCTTTAAGGTTCTTTCCAACCCAAACCTGTGATTCTATGATTTTCCATGGGAAAATCCAGGCATTTCAGTGAAAGATGTCCAGCCATCTCCTGCGTCAGATCTCCTCTGAATGCTTCACACGCTCAGCTCCAGATGCTTGAATTCCCTTTTGCAGGACAGAAAGGACTGGTTGCTACACTGAAATTAAACTGGGTTTTTTTGAAAGGCTCTTGACTACCCGAGTGAGAGTGCAGATAAAGTTGCTCCCTGGGCAACATCAAATGTTGGGTTTTTTTAATGTGTTACTAATCCACATCAGGACGGGGCTAACACGACAATTTAGGATTCTTGCTCTCGAGAGGTTCTTGGAATGGATAGAAGAGGGTTGGCCTCTACCAGAGAGGAGGGAAGGACCTGTGCAGCTCTGGGTTTGTAGAGCTTGTCCATTGGAAGTGCAGCTCCTGGGGGAGCCCCATTGGATGTGAGAGGATTTGTCCAACTGCTTGGAAAAACCTTCCTCTGGTCACTCCTGGTTTAAATTATGCATCCTCCATCTGCTGCCTCGAGCACAGACGTGCTCACAGAGCTGCTGCCTTCCCAGAATAACCCAGGATTTTGGGAGAGGCTTTGCACACCCCTGCCTTGCCTGGCCCAGGCCCTCTCAGCTTCTCTGCTGTGCTGGTGTCCCTGCAGGTGAAGGTTGGATATCCCCTGGAGGGAACAGAGTGGTGCAGGTTTGACCAGCCCGGCCAAAATGCCACCAGGCCAAAGGAAGCTGCTCCCTCTTTCAGCCCTCTGTTGGGAATTTTGCATCTTTTGCTTTGGCTGCTCCAAGAGACCTCACCCACATGGAGAGGGTCTCAGTGTGGCACCTGAAAACGTCACTGAGGGGCCACAACTGCAGCTTGGGCCCTGGATGGGCTTCAAATTTGGAAAGCTCTGGGTCACGGCACTCCTTAGGATGGGTGTTGGTACCCTCAGGAGGCTGCTTCTGCTTTCCCACCAGTTCAGAGCATCCCTGGGTGAAGCTGGAAATGTGTTGGCCCAGCACATCCCTGGAGCAGAGCCAGGGTCCCTTCCCTCATGTCCCCTCCATCCCTGCCAGCCCTGCTCCACCACACTGCATGTGTTTCATTCTTTGCCTCTTTCCCCTGACTCTAAATCAGTTCTGTCAGCTCCTTAATTATTTTAATTTTTCTTCATTCTCCAAATCCCTCAAATATATTTTATATATAGGGTACAGGCTTAAAAAAGAAAGCTACTGCTGTGCCCTTGCCTCTGAAATATTACCAGAGAAATGTGTGTATTTCATCTCTGCCTTTCATTTTTCCAGACATTTTCTGCTTTGAAGAAGCTTGAAACAGTAATAGACTGATGGCTACGCTCCAACTCTATTGATTAACAGTGAGTGGTCAAGCTCTTCAGTGCCTGAAAATACATCCAGAAACAGGGACAGGTGAATTATTGCATTTTCCTGCAGATGGAAGGAGTGGGGGGAGGATAAAACCTACAAGGGGGACTTCAAAAGACCTGCCCTCCCCGTGTCCAGGTCCCCACTGGTGTGAAGTCCTGGTGTGGGGGAGAGCCAATGATTCTTTCAGTGGCTCAGCACTGCACAGGGCTAAATCATTTATAAATATTGCAGCTCCAAATTGCCTCTGTTTAACGAGAGGAGAGCAGAGAAGGGAAGCAAGTGGGAACGTTCTCTCACAGTTTTAAGCAAGAGCTCAGTTCTGGGAGCAGAAATCTCTTCCCAGCCATTCCAGTCCTCACCAAAGGTCACATCTGCAGTGCATTTTAGGACAAAAAAAAAAATAAAAAATAAAAGAAGCATTGCAGGCTGCAGGACTTGCAGAAGCCCAAGGGCTGTAAAGAAGTTGTGCTGATGGACAGTGGGACAGAGGGCCTTCACCTTCCTTCCAGAAGGATTCCTCTTTGGAAGCTTGGAAGCTCCTGGAGCTGCTGGGCTCCAGAGATAACAAACAGCCCGTGGATTCCTGTGGAGGCAAGGAAGAGGAACAACGTTTGGAAGCAGAGTGGAGACCTCACTTGCAGGTTCCACAACCACATCCCCCCATTCCTCCACCTCCTGCATCACCTGGGAGAGGTGTGAGGTCGCACCAAACATCAGAGAATCATCAATCAGAGAAAAATGTTTTTGCCTTCAGAAAGATGGGGAATATTTGTTTGAAATCTGACTTCTGCTGGGATGGGTAAGCGTTTTCCTCCTTTTATTTGAATTCCAGTCCTGTGCCCAGGCTGAGGGGCAGGTGAGGGCAGGTGCCAGGGGGGATGATGAGCAATAGGTCACTGCAGCTTGCAGAGTTAGTCAGGGAGAAGCCAGGAGAATTTGCAGCTCCCCTACTGCACCTGCTGCAATATTTGGTGTGTTTGAGAGTGTTTCCAAGCTGTCTTTCCACTGAGCAGCCAGGTGAAGTTCTCCCCTTGTATTTTAGGTACTGAAGCACCAACTCCCAAGGCCGTTCAGGGTGTTCCAAAACTGCCATTTCCAATCTTTCTGCAGTTAACTCTGAGCGATGCTTGCTTGGCCGGAATAGATCACCAAACTCAGGTCCTGACAGGATTAATGCACTGGAAAAAGGCAAAGGCCCTTCAGTGAGGCCGGGTGCTCTCTGAACACAGCAGCTTCATGAGCCCCACGTGTGGCTGGCAAGTTCTGGAAGGATCAGAAATGCTCCAGTGGAAAGATGTTGAGTGAAGAAAAATAGAGGCAGCAACAGAATGAACAAGCAGCTGTGGGAAGGAGAGATATGAAGGAAATGTTTTCATCTGCAAAAACGCCTCAGTGAACAGCTGGATGAGAGTCACTGATACTAACACACGTCTGAAAGCTGGGGAGTTCAAAGGAGAATGGATCTTTGGGCACAATAAACTGGAGGAAATTCAAAGGAGAATGGATCTTTGGGCACAATAATCTGGAGGAAATTCAAAGGAGAATGGATCTTTGGGCACAATAAACTGAAGGAAATTCAAAGGAGAATGGATCTTTGTGCACAAACTGAAGGAAATTCAAAGAAGAATGGATCTTTGGGCACAATAAGGAAAGTTCAAAGGAGAATGGATCTTTGGGCACAATAATCTGGAGGAAATGCAAAGGAGAATGGATCTTTGGGCACAATAATCTGGAGGAAATTCAAAGGAGAATGGATCTTTGGGCACAATAATCTGGAGGAAATTCAAAGGAGAATGGATCTTTGTGCACAAACTGAAGGAAATTCAAAGAAGAATGGATCTTTGGGCACAATAATCTGGAGGAAATTCAAAGGAGAACGGATCTTTGGGCACAATAATCTGGAGGAAATTCAAAGGAGAACGGATCTTTGGGCACAATAATCTGGAGGAAATTCAAAGGAGAACGGATCTTTGGGCACAATAATCTGGAGGAAATTCAAAGGAGAACGGATCTTTGGGCACAATAATCTGGAGGAAATTCAAAGGAGAATGGATCTTTGGGCACAAACTGAAGGAAGTTCAAAGGAGAATGGATCTTTGGGAACAATAAACTGAAGGAAATTCAAAGAAGAATGGATCTTTGGGCACAATAAACTGAAGGAAATTCAAAGGAGAACTGATCTTTGGGCACAATAAAGTAAGTTCAAATAAGAATGGATCTTTGGGCACAATAAACTGAAGGAAATTAAAAGGAGAATGGATCTTTGGGCACAATAAAGAAAGTTCAAAGGAGAATGGATCTTTGGGCACAATAAACTGAAGGAGGTGATGATACAGAAATTCAGGCAGCTGAAACACTATAAGAAAAAGAAGTAAAGCCCCATTCTCCTTCCTTCTACTTATCTTTTAATAGAATGGGATTTAACTTGTGTTATCCTCATTGCATCCAAGGGACTTTGCCAAGGGGGATTCATCTGTTCTGCAGAGCTCTCAGCCCCCATTTCAAGTTAGAACATTTCCCAAAGCCTTTTTTACAGGAGGAACTTTCTTGGGGAATGGGGCTCTGAGCATCCTTGTGACAGAAAATGATTCGGCCTCGCCAACTGCTCTGACCCCAATCTCACCTCGTTCCTCCCCAAGCCTGTATTTGCACATCTCTTTTCCTTTCTGCATGCTTGAGTTCAATAGCTTTTGTTTTGTTTTGGTTTTGTTTTGGTTTTGTTTTGGTTTTTTTTTTTTTGTTTTTTTTTTTTAAGGACTGGTAAGGGACTGTTTGCTGGACCGTGACAAATCTGCTGTCTGAGCAGCTTTCCTAATAAACCAGATTATTTTTGTTGATGCTGATAGCTACAGGAACCAGTATCTGCCATGGATCTGCATCATCTGTTTTGACTCTACACTCCTCAGGAGAGCGTCTGCTTGTTTCCCACATTACAATCAGGAGCCTCAAAACTCACCCAGGGTAACTCTTCCCCACTCCACTTCCATCCCTTGATTTCCACGTGGGTTGCTCAAAACCCTTGGGAATTCCCTCTGATGGATGTGGGACTGGGATCATATTAAAACAGATTAAGGGTAAGCAATAAGTAGCAATAAAACCACATCCATGCAGCTTTAATATCAGCAGTGGAGCAGCATCCCCGAGCACAATTTCATCGATTTTAGTGGAATTATGTCATGCATTCATTTGAGCCAGAACCACAATATATATTCCAGTGCTCCTGGAAACCCTCTTGGAATTTATTCTCTGGTGGAGGAGGTTGCATTAGAATAAAGAGACGCCAGTTTTAACCATTGATCAGAAAATATTGCAGCAGAGCCCAGCAGAGGGATTGCAGAGGGCCCCACAGCAGACTGACCTTTTGCTGTGTGGCAGGGAGATTGCTGGAAAGAAGGGAACAATTAAAGAGTTATTTGCTGAGGGCACCCAGAGGCACTAAAACCCCTGCATTACAGTGGGCCTGGACTCTGGCTGTGCCCTTTATATTCAGCTTGCAAAGGAAGCTCCTCTCGAGAAACAGATATAATATTTTTGCAGCCGGTGACAAGAGAGCCTTGACAAATTTCAGATCGGCTCACTTGGAGGGAACAAAGGCTGCCCAAGTGAGTCAAGTTCACTCCTCAGTAGCCATGACAACACTTTCAAGAACTCACAGTTTAGGGAAGAAAGGAAATAAATTCTGATTGGCGACACAATGTGATCCATTACTGCTCCTTTGTTATCCACAAGTGCCTGGACAGCTCCAAAGTTGAGGAAGAGATGCTTGGTGACATCCTGGGGAGGAGGGAGGGTGTGTTTTAGCCCAAATGATTTCAGAGCTCAGGGAAGGGCAGGATGGGATGCTGCAGACCCTTCGTGTGTGTCCTTGGAAAGCAGGGGAAGGAGGTGGGACCAGCTCCCCCCAGCTCCTCACTTGGGTGCTTCTGGAAGACATTTTGACACCCAGGGCTGCATCAGAGGAACGAGACAGGAACGGAATGTTCATGCTGAGGTGCCTCAGTGTCAATGCAGGAGGAAGTCTGAGATGCTGCAGGAGTGGTTGAAGCAGAGCAGTCACACCTGAAGGGGACCCCAGGATGTCCTTTATGTCCACCCTGCAGCTGCAGGGCAGGAAATATCATAATACAGCAAATCCTTGCTCAGTGGAAGTGTGTCTGTGCAAGTGCTTGCCTTGCAAGTCACATCTGCTCTTTGAATGTCTATTTCCCTTCTTTCCATTCCCTCAGGAAGTTTGCTACAATTTTATTAGGGTTTTTGTCTTCTTTTATATTTTTTTTTTCTTCATCTTTTTGGCTGTAATAGCTGCCCTCCAGCTGTATCTCTTTTTTGCTTCTCATCCAGGCAGCTTCTGCCAGTGTTAGTACCTGTGTGGACTGTGGGAAACCAGAACCTTCACTGGTCAGTAAAGGGTCAGTGGGAGCTTCAGAGTCTTCACAGCAGAGGAAAAAGGGATTAAGATCAATGGTTGCTTCCTTTGCCAGTCCCAAATGGGGTCAGCAGGGCAGGAGACGGGATAATGTCCCCCGTGCTCTCCTGGAAATGTGTCTGCTCCCAGCCAGAGGGTCAGGAACAGGAAATCCATTATTCTGTCCTGTCCAGTTTCATTAAAGGGAAAAAAAAGAGTGATAAGTGTGGGATTAATGGGGACCACAGTGATGCAATGGCCTGTTCCTTAGGAGTGGAGCTGAAGCATCCACATCTATTCCAGGGCCTCCTAAAAGCCTCCTCAGATGGTTCCAGGAGGCCTGGAGACAGCCCTGTTCCACAGGGGGAAGATACTGCAGCCCTGGCAGACAAAAATACGGATTGAGCACGTCCTGAGAGAGCTGGAGCTGTTTGCCCACCAGGATGTGTTGGGTACCTCCACCTCTGCACCTCCAAAGTCTGGAATAGGTCACAAGCACAACACCACCCCCAAAAGTTCTCCTCTCCCCTGTCCTGCCTCAGTGCAGCTCCGAAATTTCCTTTCCTTGCACTGAAAGCTCTCCAAACACCTAAAATGTGAAATTTTCACTGATTCTAGAATATTAGCGAACAAACCCCACCTCTTCTGAGGAAACAAAGCTGGCTGTGCATGGAGGTGACTCCCACCACCACATCAAGAACTAAGGGGAGGATTTTGGCCTTCAGCTCTGCAGGAATCTGTGATCTCACCAAGCAGTTTTGTTCCAGGTGGGACCAGCTTTCCAAACTCAGCCGTGAAGGAAAATGTTTTCCGTCAGACCAGCGAAGAATGCTTCCGCTTCGTTCAAATGAAAAAGGTTCATTTCAATTTCAGTCTTTTTTTTTTTTATAGTTTGTTTTTTATCATGCAGAAATAAAACCTGGTGAGGGTTTGCAGTTCTGTGGGGCTCGACGCAATGAAATGCAGCAATAAAAAAAGAGTCTTTTAAAGGGAAGAAATCCTATTAAAGCACAGGCACAGTTGCAGGCTTTAGAAGAGTCAAACCCCTCCAGAACCTCTGTGTTTTCCAGGAAGTGGGGATTAATAGGGATTAATGGCCATTAGGAGCCCCTCTGGAAGCACGGTCACGTCCTACAGGGAGAGGAGGAGGTGGCTGGGGCAGTCACCAGCACTCTCGGGGTGACCTTCGGGTTCCTGATCCATCCACCAGCATCTGGGAGGTCTCCTCGTCAGTCAAACTTCCAGCAGCTCATCCTGAGGAGCTGCAAATGCTTCAGGTGGAATCACTTTGTTGTGGTGGGGAAACTCTTCCACTCCGTGCCCCTGGGTGGGCTGGGCCACTCTCCAGCCCCACTGGAGTGAGTCAAAGGGTTAAAAGATTTAGGAGTTAGAAATGTAGCCAGCAAGGTAAAAGCACCAGGTCACATAACAAGGCCTAATGTAATAGTAAGAGAATCAAAGAAGAAACTAAGGGTTTAATCATTAATATATGGGTATAGAGGAAAATCAACATGTATCCGACATTTAGAATTGTAAGTCAGAAACCCAAGACTTGTGATACTTGGAGCCAAGAAAGGAGCCTGGACCATGACCAAAGGGTCACGAAGACCTGGCAACAGGACAAAGTGGTGAGGAAGACTTCTGACTTCCTCTTCATGAACCCACTGACCCAAATCAATGCATGTGGGACTGGGATCATATTAAAACAGATATAGGGTAAGCAATAAGTAGCAATCAAGTATTATGTATTCAAGTATATGATTATGTAATCGAGTATAGTATTATGATATTCCTGCCCTGCAGCTGCAGGGTGGACATAAAGGACAAAAAATCAAGAAGACCACTGGCTCAATTAAAAAGAGAACTGTGCAGCCATGATGAACATTCAGTTCATTTTAATACAAAGCAGGGACAGGTGATGAATATGAATAGGCATCTCAAATGACTCTATGAATATGTAAACCCTTTGTAAATATATAGAGAGCTGATGCTTTGGAAATTGGCACATGCCTTTGGAGGGTTACATCCCATGAGTCTGGAGCTGTAATAAAACATGCCACTTTTCAGCTCCAATTGGTTGAAAGGTTTCTTTGCCCCTGGCACCTTCAGTGCATCAGGAGGCATCGCCACGACCTCCAGGGATCATCAGGGGCCCTCAGCAGGTGACTCACAAGCAGGTGACAACGTGGAGACACCCCCCCCCCTCCCCCTAAATAAAGGGTTTTTCAACTTCTCCCACTCATCCAAACCTGAGAATTATGGAATAGTTTAGGTTGGAAGGGACCTTTAAAGGTCTTTTAGTTCAACCCCCCTGCAGTGGGCCGAGACGTCTTTGGCAGGGTCAGGCTGTTCAAAGGCCCATTCATCCTGGCATTGAATGTTTCCAGGGATTCTGATTTTCAGATAATCATTAAGGTAGGAAAAGCCCTCTAAGATAATCAAGTCCAGCATCCCCTAGCGCTGCTAAGGCCACCACTGACCCCCGTCCCCAAGTGCCACATCCACACATCCACACATCCACACATCCACAGCTTTTAAATCCCCCCAGGGACAGGGACTCCAACACTGCCCTGGGCAGCTGTGCCAGTGGTTCATAACCCTTTCCATGAGGAAATTATCCCAAATATCCAACCTAAACCTCCCAGCAGCTGTGGCTTCCAACCTCAGCTGTCTCCAATACTTTTGGGTACCATTTTTCCTAGAAAAATAACATTACAGCGACTCTGTTGGAACTCAGCTGCTTCAGAAACCAGACCCCTCCAGAACTCACAGCCTGTGGATCGGAAACCAAGTCTTTAAGGAAAATACTCCTTGAAATCCCTCCCTGCGCCCGGGGCTTTGCAAACCTCCACTTACTCCTGGCATCCGTCTCCAGATTGTGTCACTCGCCAGCTCAGTTAAGAAGTTGATTTGAATATTGTTTTATCACACTGTGCCTTGCAGACAGCATTGAGTCAGCTTAAAACCAGCGCAGTGTGTACTGGCTCCCAGTTAATTATAGGCATAAAACATCATTCACTCCACTGAAAGGAAATACTTGGAATCCAGAGGGCTCTCTGCTGCAGACGCCGGTTCCTGCGCAAGGTTTTGTTTCCTCTCCGTTATCTCAGGGACAGTTTTGTGGCTGGGGGATTGCAAATCTTTGGGGGCCATGTCCAGGCTTCCCTCAGTGCAGGAGTGAGGGTGTTTTGCTGGCAATTCTTTTACCCAAAGAGCTTTAATCCAGCCCTTGGGAAAGAAAGGAGGAAATTGCACCCTTAGTAAATAATTGCCTGTCTCTCACTTGGGGTTTCTTAGGTACCTGTCCTTCCTTCAGCAGGGTCTGGCTTGGTCCCTAAAGAATTCCTTCACTGGGTTGGTCTTTTCTCCTGTTCCAGCTCTCCAGGCAGCAGATAGTCATGGTCTTAATGCCCTCATTGAGGATCTGTTTTCCCAAAAGCTGTATATTTGCCCTAATTGAGGATCTGTTTCCCCAAAAGCTGTATATTTGCCCTCATTGAGGATCTGTTTTCCCAAAAGCCGTATATTTGCCTTCATTGAGGATCTGTTTCCCCAAAAGCCATATATTTGCCCTAATTGAGGATCTGTTTTCCCAAAAGCCATATATTTGCCCTCACTGAGGATCTGTTTTCCCAAAAGCCGTATATTTGCCCTCATTGAGGATCTGTTTTCCCAAAAGCCGTATATTTGCCCTCATTGAGGATCTGTTTTCCCAAAAGCCGTATATTTGCCCTCATTGAGGATCTGTTTTCCCAAAAGCTGTATATTTGCACTGTGCCCCCCACTCAAACCATTCACAAGAGTTTCATCCTGCTCATTGTTGCCTGAGCATCGCAGGAAAGGTTATTTCCATCACAGGGGTTGGATCACCTCTTAAACCTATGTAATAAATCCATCCCATTAAATAAATCCATCTCATGAAATCACCCAAGAGCCGAAGGGAGGCAAGGGCTGATCAGGGCCCTCCTCACCGTGCCTGTAGCTCACGGACAGGGCTCAAGTGCAAAAGCAGAGTTATTCTGGGAGCGTTTGCCCGTGGGGGGAGTTTCTGGAGAAACTCTGGAGAGGGTTTTGTGGCCACAGAGCAGCCCTGAGGTTTGCCCAGGAGGTTCGGGGTGGCCCAGGATGTTCGGGCTGGCCCAGGAGGTTCAGAGTTGCCTTGGCCAGGTGCCCGGGCACGGGGAGGCAGCTGGGGAAGGAGCGTGGCTGGGGACATACGGCGGAGCTGCGGCAACAGCGTCCCACCCTCTCCCTCAAGCTGTCAGGGGCACTTCAAATCGGTGGGAGAAGAGCAGGCACAAGCTGGAACAGCTCAGGAAGCTGCGGTGGGAGCAGCAATCACTGGTGAGCACCGGGAGGGCTGATCTTGGAGAGGGACACTTTGTTCCCGGCAGCGTTTGAGGCGTTTGGGAAGGGCAGGAGCGAGGGGGAGATGCTTTGCTCGTGGAAGGGCACGTAACCAAATTCTCTGCCCCCACCTCCTGCTCCTCGCTGCTGAATGAAGAAGCAGCTCGTCCACCTGGGGACTTTTTTAGCAGATCTGGTGGGGAATTTAAGAGTTCTCAGGTTTCTCCCGACCAGGGAGGGAGGCAAGGGAAGGATGTTTTAATTTGCTGGCCAGATGCTCCCCTTGAGAGAGGCATGGATGGCATTGTGATGGTGAACTCGATCCTATCTAAACACTTCCCTGGATTCCCTCCCCAGTTTTGCTCCAGCACTGATGCAGAGGGAGAACCAAGCTGATTAGAGGGATGGAGCAGCTCTGCTGGGAGGAAAAGCTGAGAGAATTGGGATTGTTCAGCCTGGAGAAGAGAAGGTTTTGGGGTAACCTAATTGCAGCCTTCCAGGATCTGCAGGGAGGTACAAGAAAAATGGAGAGAGACTGGAGAGACTGGATGAGGAGGAGTGGCTTCAAACTGAAAAAGAGTAGGGTTAGATGGAATATTAGGAAAAAATCTTTACTGTGAGGGTGATGAAGCACTGGAACAGGTTGTCCAGAGAAGCTGTGGCTGCCCTTGGATCCTTGGAAGTGACTGAGGCCAGGTTGGACAGGGCTTGGAGCAATCTGGGATGGTGGAAGATGTGGAATGTGATGATCTTTAAGGTTCCTTCCAATTCAGACCATTCCACCGTTCTGTGATTCTATGAATAGAACAGCCCAAATCTGATAAAGGTCAAACTTCCTGGGGAAACTGAGGCACTGGGTGCATTTGGGGCATGACCTCAAACCCCAGCAAACCTTTAAGCAGTTCCAAAGATAAACCAGCACTTGTGACTCCAGCAAGCACTGGCAGCCACAAACCCTCTTTAGGATTTATTTAAGTGATGACCAACCAGAAACAGGGTCCTCTTCTTCCTCACCAGCATATCCTGAATCCCACAGCATCTCTCAGAGGAATTATCCTGTTCCAGCACTGCTGGAACGTTTTCTGGGTGTATCAAATCAGCCTGACTGGGGACACGAGCAGTAGGACCAGCAGGGAAATAAAAACTCTTAGAAGAGCCCATCACATTCTGTATTTTGTGGTGATTCTAGTTCTCATTTTTAATGTGCTCTGAGGAGATGGCAAACATTGCTCTAGGTCTGGGAAGAAAGAACCCCAGAGGGAGAGAAGTTGCCCACAAGCCTTGTGAACCAGGGAAAAAACAAAGGCAGAAATAAATAAACAAACAGAGAAAAAAATAAATCAAAAACACCCTTAAAATGTTGTTTTGTTTCTCTTGTTTTGCTGCAGAGGAGTTTGAAGTTCTCCATTTCCTGGGTGTGCTACAGGAGCAACAGAGTTGAGACACAGGCTTTTAATGAACTTTATGTAAATTTGGTGCTGTTTATACTTAGCAGAACAGATTTAGGAGTACTAATAAAGCAGCAGATGAGGCGTAGAAAAGAGCTGGTGAAGTTTTCCACCACTGTTATTTTTTACCTTCCTCCCACCATTCCCAACAAAAAGAGTCTGTTTCTGTTGCCAGTTTCTCTTCACAACAAGAGCTTCTGAAAGGCTGTTTACCCCTCAGTGCTGCTGAAGCATCTCCCAGTTCAGTTTTGTCCCATTGCCTTCCCTCCAGGAGCAACCGAGAGCAGCCCATGTTTGTTTTCCCTTCGAGCAAATGAATTTTTCCCAACTCCACTTCGGGATCTTTGTCCACTGCCAGGATCTTCGTTAGGCTGGAGCTGAAGCAGCCTTTTCCTTTGGCAGGAGGTGAGGGTTTACCCTGGGTTTGGAGTCGGGGGTGTTGAGGATGAGCAGGATGAGTTTCAACCCCGGGGAGGAGGAGGAGGAGGCAGAGCTGGCCCTGCCCAGTGATGGGTGGTAATTTCTGGTGCTTGTGGCTCCAAGGAGGAGAGCAGGGGCCACCAACAGAGAAAAGTGACCCAGAAAATCCTCAGAAGCTGCTTGGCAGCCCCACCCCTCCTGCCACACCGCCACAACCTCTTTCTAATATTTTCTTCTCACCCCAGGAGTTTTTCCGTGAAGAAATGAAGCAGATTTGGGGCTTGTCAGGATTTATCCAATGGAGTTCACTCAGGATAATCCCTACTAATTTCCCCTTCATCAGACCCTCCCTGGGATGGGGTTTCCAAGGAGGGTTGGGGGGGTCTCAGGGTCCCTTTTGAGCAAACCTGTTGTTACCTGAACAGGGCAGAAATCCTTCGCACACTTGAGGAGCTCCCATGGAATAAAACACCCAGGAGCTCAATGGGATGAAACCTCTGGACACAGCCCTGAGCCACGTGCTCTGGGGCGGCCCTCCTGGAGCAGGGTGGTGGCACCAGGTGACCCCACTGTGGTCCCTTCCAACCTGACCCATCCCGGGATTCTGAGATTTACGTTGGCTGGATGATGGATCCTCCCTGGGCTGATCCACTTATCCGTCCCTCTTGGTTCCCTCCCCGCCCCTGGCATCCCACAAAACTGCTCCATCTGCTGAAGGAGAGCAATCTTTCATACCAGAGATATTTTGATTCATCAGAGGCCAACATGAAATGGAAGGTTGTGCTAATTATTAAAAGGCACTGCTGCAGAAATAACAAGAAGTTTTCCTATTTATGGCACCTTCATGCTTTGCTTTTTGTTAAGAAAAGGGACAAGGTCTTAATTTAGGACTGGCATGGTCAAGGCTTGGCTTTGAGAAGAGGATTCACCACACCTTTTCCTACAAAAGAAGGAGAATCCTGGAAAACATGAACCCCCCATATATTAGCGAGCAATCATGATATTTAATTTATTTTTATGGGAACTGATAATCTGTTTTTTTTCAACATCCTCTGGTGCTTGGATGCCCACCAGGGAGAAGCCTCGCAGAGGTTTCATGGCAGTAAATCAACACCACCCAGCTGTGCTGAATCATAGCCAGATTTTCATGGAATCACAGAATTCCAGGTTGGAAGGGACCTCAAGGATCATCTGGTCCAGCCTTTCTTGGCAAAAGCACTGTCCAGACAAGATGGTCCAGCACCATGTCCAGCTGAATCTTCTAAGTGGGAAAATCCCACACTTTCCTGGGAAGATTATTCCAGGGGCTGATTGTTCTCCTTGTGGAAATTTTTTCCTCTTATATCCCATCAGAACCTCCCCAGGAGTGATTTTTCCATTATTTGTCATCTTTTCCATGTGACTCCTCATAAAAAGAAAGTCTCTGTCTCCTTTGCAGCCACTCTTTAAGCACTGGAACATGGGGATGAGGCTCCCCAAACGCAGTTCTCAGGCTTTCCTCACGTGGCAGCTTCCCAGTCCTTTAATTGTCCTTCTCCAGCCTGTCCACATCTCTTTGGAATAGCAGGGACCAAACCTGGGCACACCTGGGACACTCCAGCTGTGGCTTGCCAAGTGCTGGGTAGGGTGGAATAATGAATTATCCATCTCTGCTGGGTCCTTTTCTTGACACAAGGAGCAAGGGATTGTGATCCACCAAGATCCTTTAATTAGGCAGAGCTGCTGATCAGGGAGTCTCGTTCCTGGCAGGGTTTTTGTAGCTCTTGGGGACATCTGAGACCATCCCCTGCGAGGGAGGACTCCAAAGTCCCAGTTCAAAGCTGCAGAAGTGGCCCATTCATGGTTTTTATCTGTTTTCCTCCAGCTCACCTGGGAGAAACCAAGAATCCATTGTATCAGTCACTGACATCCATAAACCTCCATGAGCATCTTCAGGGCATGCCCCTTGCCATGAGCATGAACTCATGGAATTTTCAGGCATCCCAGCATTTCCCTGGGGAAAAAGGGGCAGGACGAAGGAGTTGGGTGGAGCTGGGTGGGGAGATCCTTGGAATGGGGGTGCTTCTCACATAATCAAATATATGTTTGGAAAAGATGAGCTTTTCCAGACTAAAAGGTGCCCTGAGTGATCCAGTTCCATGTAGTGACACAGGGATGGGAAAGCAGAAGCCACTGAGGAGTGATGGATTCAGAGCATTTTCACTGAATGCTGAACCTCGCTTGAATTTTCAGCTGCAAGCTTTTTTTCTCTGCAACCTGTAATGAATCTGAGCATCCCTGACTTAAGGTGCTGAAGGAGGAGGAGGAGGACACTTCTAGAAAAAAAGTGTTCAGTCCAGGAACCAGCTGTGATTGCTAAATCAGGAGATTTAGACACATGGGGGGAAAAAAAAATTTAAAAAAGCAAAATGACTGAAAAGTTAAAAATACAGCTTGAAACGTGGAGCCTGCCTGGGAGCTGCATTTTACCCTGCTTTACTACCTGATCCTATAAACCAGGGAAAAAGGGGAGAGAGCAAAACCCTACAGGAAAGATAAGGACAGGAGGAGATAGATCAGTCCAAAATTCTCCCAAAAAAAGATTTTCTCTACACAAAATTCTCTCACACAGAAGATTTTCCAGAATTATAAGCATGACTTAATCACCTCTGGGACAGAAGGTGCTTCCCAGAAAGGAGAAGTTTTCCTGCTCTATTGGTCATCAATTTCAGGACAAGTTGATTATCCCACTAATTGCTGACCAGATACCAGTGTGGTGCTGAGCTACCAAAATTCCTGAGGGCTTCTACTAAAGAAATCCCAGCTGGAACCCTCTTCCAGCCAGTTGTGGGGGTCCAGGAAGCAACTGGGGGAAGTGGTGAGCAGGAGATGTGCAGATCACAGCAGCCAGCTCCAGCTCACACGTTGGGTGAGTCTCCTTAATCCGAGTTTCCATTTTAAAGGGAGAATAGGAACTTCCAGGCAGCAGGATTTATAGGCAAGGACTCAACAGTTAAATTTATTCATGGCTAAACTGAGGAGCCCAGAGTCATTAAAGCATGAAATTGTGCCAGTCAATTAAAGCGTCAATCATAGCCAGCCTCATTTAGGAGAGCTGCTTTAATCCCAAGAAAAGAACAATTTTTTGGCCTAGTGAGAGAGCACAGTGACTTGAAGTTGGTTTTAGCAGCTCCTCGCTTACCGTTCAGACCTCTGCCAGTGGTTGTTTTTTTCCTATATAAAGATTATTTTCTGCTGTGCTCCTTCCAAGGTGACTCGTGGTTCTGCTCAAGTAGAAACACGGATGCAATTTGAGCTGGAGATGGAGTGACTCGAGTGGGCTACACAGCAAACAAACAAGAGAGCTCATCAAAGAGACATTTAAAGCAGCAAATAGCAGAGTTCTGGGACGTCTCTTGCTTTTCAGCAGATGATGGATTTTCCTTTTGTTTTTAAAACTCAGCAATTAGATTATTCTGCCTGTCACTTCATGTAATATGTGTTTATTTTATTGGCTTTTAAAGCATTTTTTACCCCCGCCTCTGGGTTGAATTTCTGGATTTTCCATTGGTGATATTTAACAAATGGTGGTTGTTATTTGGGCCTGGTCACACACCTGATTGTAATGAAGGAGAAGCATCTCCAGAGGGGATTTACTGGGAGCTGACTGGAAGTTTTGGTGTTGGATATGATCTTTTCTTCCTTATCCTCCAAAAATCAGGAAAAGGAGATAAAAGAAACTCGGGTTTGGAGCAGAAACAGGAGCTCAGGGAGTGTAACAACTGGTCAGGGTGGCACTAGGTCATAAGTGGAGCTTGGCAGAGAGCTGAGGTGACCTTCCCACTCCTTCCTGTGGGTATTTCACCAGCTGCAGGTGTGTCTGCAGGGATTTTGGAGGTGGGAGCAGCTTTGGGTTCTCCCTCCAGCAGTGAAGTTGTGCTGTGAGAGGCAGCAAGGCTGGGCAGGGGAGGAGATGGTGGCTGAGCTGCTTTTGCCCTCACGTTTCCTTTCCTGCAGAGCTGCACGTCCAGGGACAGCCCTGGCTGGGATGGGAGCCAGGAGAAAGCTTTGGGGGATTTTTGGGTGAAGCTCAGGCTGCAGGGCAGCTCCAGACCCCACTCTGGCTGCAGTGGGGCACACAAGCTTTGCTGCAGCACGGCTTCCCCTGGTGCAAGCCCTTCTTGTGGGCTCTCTCTGAACCAAAACCCTCCTTGAAAAAACCCTAAGATGTTTGGCTGGCACACACCTCTCCTGAATTTCTCGGAGTCTGCAGCTGTGCTTTGTGCAGGAAGGAAGGGGGATTTTTTTTGGATCTGCTGTGGGCCTTGGAAAGTTTTCCTTTTGGGATCTCCCCTCTCCTGGGTGTGTGCACAGCCCAGCTGGTGGGCCAGCACCAAGAGCAGTAGCATCTAGGACTAGACACAGAGTAAATTTAGGTAGCTTGGCGTGAAATTCTAATTCCTGAGGGCAAGGAGGCTGAGGAAGTTGCTTTGGTATCTGTTGGAGGAGCAGGGCCTGTGGGTGCACCAGTCCCACCCACCTCCCTTTCCTGTTTGTTCCAGTACCATGGACACCAGCTGCCCACATTAATGTGTCTCACAGGATGGTTTGGGCTTAAAGTGACCTCAGAAATCACCCAGTTCCACCCCTGGAGCAGAGGCACGTTTCACTGTCCCAGGTTGCTCCAAGCCCAGCCAGCCTGGCCTTGGACACTTCCAGGGATGCAGGGGCAGCCACAGCTGCTCTGGGCACCCTGTGCCAGGAAACAGCACCCTCACAGGGAACAATTCCTTCCCAATATCCCATCTGTCCCTGCCCTCTGGCAGTTTAAAGCCATTCCCCCCTCTTCCACCACTACATTTCCTCGTAAAATCTCCCTCTGACCTCATGGGAAGAGAACATCCACTTGTGTCTGTGCTCTCCTGGTCACCTGTGTCCAGCCAATGGATCCAAACTGGAGCACCTGAAGGGCAGAGGAAGAAAGAGTTTGTCTTTTACGAGGAGACAAGAAGATTTTTGCCTCATCCTGCCTTGACAGTGAAATCCAAGACGCCGTATGATTGCTCTCTATAAATATCCTGAGCAGGGAGTGAAAGGAAATCAGTGCTAGGAACAAAGAGCCACCTCATGGAAAGGTCTTGCTGCCAAGCTGGAAACTGCCCAGACCTTCACCATGCCGTGAAACAATCCAGGCTGGGATGGAGAGGGGCCTGAAAAGCTCCTGAAAGGGGGAAAAGCCACGGGGAGAGCTTGTTCTTGGTATGCCCAGAAAGGTGCTGTGTAACAAGGTGTCTGTGGGGTGCCCAGGAGGTCCCTCCAGTCCTCCCCCTCCTTTTCCTTCCTCTGGGGTGAAGATAATGGCACTGCAGGCCTGGCAGGGGGACGAGGGACTGAGCCCATCAGCGAGGGAAGAGCAGCGAGGTGTGACAGTGATTGGAGCATTAGAAATACCTGAGACAGTCACATCTCGCTGTAATTTGCGGCGTTAAAACCAAACCCAGTTAATTACCAGGCTGCAGACTATTTTTTCCCCTTCCCACCTGCCGTGAGATGTGAGGTGGGGAAAAAATAGCACAAGTGCAAAGAAAAGCCTTAATAAAAGCTTCGGAGGGATGTAAGTGGGTCTCATCTCTGTGGGTATCAAGGTAAGTTTTCTCAGTGCTCAGAAGAAGTTTTCCAAGGCTGGCTGTTTGATTTATTGTCCAGATCCTAAACTGGAACATTTCTGCCTTGGTTCTGGCAGTAAGGAACAAAAGTGTTAAGTGTGAGGTGTCCACATTGTGTTTCATTTTGCTGATGGATGTTTTGACAGCCAAGAGATTTCTCACTATGCTCACTTGCTTTTTTTAGGTTTTTTTCCTTTTTTTCTCCATCACTTATTTTTATAGGACATTGGGGGATGGGGAGAGAACTGAACTTCCCATCAGCTGGTGGCATCGTGTCAGTCAGAGAGATGTTTTCTGGTTAAATCCCAAATAATGTCTTCTCAGCTTTCCAAAAGCTGTGATATTTTTGAAGTGTCACTGACTTAGCCCTGGTGGCGTGCGAGATGTTGCAAGCGTGTATTTTTATTTTAATCCCTGAATTAAAACAAAAATCTCTCCTGATGACCAAGTTTGGGGCTGCTTGGACCCTCCCGGGTCTGCCTTGACCCTGATTTGTCACATTAGAGAGGCTGAGTAAGCTAAATTTGCCAGTAATTTGCCAGTAATGCCAGAAAAGCCAAGGAGATGTTTCTTTAGGGTCAGTTGAAGGAAGGCTGAGGTCCCCCCAGCCCCTCTGGGGTCTTTTCCACGTCCAGCTGAGCATTTGTGCTCTTGTCACACTCAAATTAAAACCACGAGACTGCTCTAAAGGGCCAAGGTGTGGAGGTGGGCAGAGGAGTGGAAAACCAAGTGCTGGGCCAAGGGTCACTCCTGACACATCCCCAGGAGACCCAGCTGGGGCAGGATGGACGCTGGGATCTCCTGCATTGGCTTCATCCCAATTCCAGCTGTGACCCTTGGAGAGCAACCAGCTAACACTGAAGTACTTAAAGCTCTCCCCTCAAATTGAAGACCCATTTTGTCTTAGAAGCACAGGCTGGTTTGGGTTGGGAGGCACCTTCAATCCCATCACTCCAACCCCTGCTGGGGACAGGGACACCTCCCACCATCCCAGGTCACTCCAAGCCCAGTCCAGCCTGGCCTTGGACACTTCCAGGGATCCAGGGGCAGCCACAGCTGCTCTGGGCACCCTGTGCCAAGGCCTCAACACCCTCACAGGGAAGAATTCCTTCCCATTATCCCATCTCTCCCTGCCCTCTGGCAGTGGGAAGCCATTCCCTGTGTCCTGTCACTCCATCCCTTGTCCCAGGTCCCTCTGCAGCTCTCCTGGAGCTCCTTTAGGCCCTGCAAGGAGCTCTGAGCTCTCCCTGGAGCCTTTTCTTCTCCAGGCTGAGCTCTCTCAGCCTGCCCCCATTAACAGAGGGGCTCCAGCCCTCAGGGCCTCCTCCTGATCATTATTTTCCCCATTATTTTCTGTGTCAGGAATTGAAAGGTTTCTAAACCATTTTGGGGTCTGATTTTAATGGTGTCACTCACACCAACCAGAGAAATCCTTACCAGTGTGGGATTTCTTGGTCAAAGCCCTTGGCAGTCATGCCAAATGTTTGGATTCAGCTTTCCAAGACACACTTACAGCTGCAGGCTGTGGCAGAGCTTTACACGGGAAAGGATTCAGATCAAATTCAGGTACCTCCAGCACTGCCATCTCCTCTAAGCAAATTCCTCAGGGCTCTCTTTATTGTGCCTGGAAAGAAGCAGCTTGTTTAGGGTGAAATTAATCTCATCCCTACCAGACATCTCCGTTTGGTCAAGGAAATAACTTCCCAGCTTTATTTCTCCCCAGCAGCTGCAATGGGAGCATTGTACCATTACTCTAACCATCAGCAGGAATCTAAAATTAAACATTTCCACCTGTTCCTGTGGTCCATGGAAAATTGTGAATTCTGATGAAGTGTTTCGGTGACTATCTGGAAATTAGATAAGTGAGTGGAGATAAGCTGTGTGTCCAAATACTGCAAGGATTTGGGAATGCACTGCTGGCAGGGGCTGTGAAAGGCAAAAGCAGCTTCATTTTCTAGCCAGTCAGGTCCATATCCTTTTGAGGTGATCCCTGAGAGAAATTCAAGGAAGCACCTGGCCTTTAATGTCTAGACACCATCCCTTACAGAGTTTAGACCCTAAAGCTCTCCCCTGGCAATGGGCTGTGGGCTCTGTCATGCTGTGATGTGACCCAGGAGAAGAAAGGGACTGTGGCCACTTCACAGGACAGCAGCTCAGGCTTTTCAGCTCCTTTTCCCTCTCCCCAAATCCCTGCTGCTGTGCAGACAAAGCCCACTGGGATGGCCTGAACCCCGTTCCCAAATTCCTCAATCCAGGAGCGGAAGAGCTGCAGGTCAAAGGTTGGGCTGATCTCCACGTGAGTTGTGGCAGGAGAAAAGTTAATTTTCACCAATTAACGCCGATTCCTGCATGGAGAAGTTGCCAGGGGAATATTTCCCCAGTCCTAAAATATCCCCTGCTTTGGGAAAATTTTTTCCCAAATATATAAATTTTCCCTGTTGTGGGTGGCAACCACGTACAGCAGTGGCCACACCCAAGACCTGCTCACCTCTAGGTCAGACCTTTTCACTCATTGCAAAATATTATTGGAGTTTCTGCTCCAATTGCAGCTTTTTGAGGATTTAGGACACTGGATGATAGAATTTAAACCTGAAAATGGGATGGTGTTGATGTATTGGTTTGCTGATGGTTGAACAGGTTTATTCTTTTCTAGGCTCCAGTGTTACCAGTAGCTCATCTTTGCTGATGTATTTTCCTTAAAGCTTTTTTTAAAAAAATATATCAGTGATTTTGATAAGAATTATGTGATGTATTAAAAAAAAAAAAAAAAAGCAGAAGTGGAAAGGCTCTACATCACTCTGATTTCAAAAAAAATCACCTGGAATTGCTGGATTTTTCTTCCCCTGATCTTTGGTTCTGGCAGCTTTTTCTCACAGGGATATTTTTGCTTTCTCTGTTACATCTCTATTACTCCTGCCATCATTTTTCTAGCCACAGATGCAACCCTCGATCCTTTCTCAGAAATGTATTGTGTGGTGTTTGCCTGTTAGAAAACAACCTTGCATTGTGAACTAGTGGGAAATAACCGTTGAAGGGTTTTGGGGCTAAAATCTGATGGTGCCAGACATTTTCTGATTAGGACCAATTTTCAGAAGTGTATTGGGTGCCCAAGAGAAAAATGCTTTCTTATTATTAAATTGCTTATTTTGTTTCTATTGCCACCGTGCAGATTCTACAGCCCTGGCTTTGGGCTGACAAGGTCTTGAAGTCTCAAAGGGTCTTTTCACCCTTCTCCCAGCACTTTTCCAGGAGGACGTTGTGTCCTTACCTGGCTCTGAGAGCCAAGACAGCTCCAAGTCTTACCCCAAGAGCTCTTTGAGGTGTTTCCCCATGGGCTGTTTTGCCAGGGAGGCCATGCCCAGGTCAGGGGGCAGGGCTGGGTGAGCCTGGGTGGTCCCAAGGGTGCTGAGCCTTCAGGCTGCATCCCAGGAACGAGATTTCTGAGAAACATCCCTCTGTTTCCACGCAGGATCTGTTCTTGCTCGGGGCTGTTGGCATTTTGATGCGTCTTGAAGACACAGCAGGGACATAAGTGGGATAAGAAGTGGTTCTTGAGAAGTGACAGCACAAAATTCTGATTAATGTCTCCAAGGAGAGTCAACCAGAACAGTTTCCTTTGAGCTGCCTCCATTTCCATATGTAGCCCAGACTTTGCTTGACAATGCTATAGAAATGTGATGCTTGGGAAAAGCACGGTTTGTTACTGGGAATATTTCCCCTTCAGCCTTTAAGGAGAGATGAAAAAACCCTCCCAAAGCTCTCTGTAAAAGATCCTGGAATGTTAATTCCCAAATTAACAGGTCTAACACTCTCCCACGCCGCTCCTACCTGAGGGTTTAAATTCTCCTTTAGGAGACCTGCACAGAGCCTTGGAAAGGTGAAATTAAAAGACTGGTGGAAACAGGAATCACTGGACAGGTGATCCTAGGACCACACTCATGACCTCTTAATTGCTTCTAATTTCCCACAGCACCACAGAATGCCCTGAGCTGGAAGGGTCCCACAGGGATCATTGATCCAACCCCTGGCCCTGCACAGACTCCCCAACAATCCCACCCTGGGCATCCCTGGAGCGGTGTCCAAACACTCCTGGACCTCTGGCAGCCTCGGGGCTGGGACCATTCCCTGGGGAGCCTGGGCAGTGCCCCAGCACTCTCTGGGGGAAGAAAACTTCCCTGATATCCAGCCTAAAGCTTCCCTGGGACAGCTCCAGCCGTTGCCTTGGTTCTGTCACTGTCACAGGGAGCAGAGATCGCAGCTGCCCCTCAGGAGGAGCTGCAGACCCCCATGAGTGTCCCCTCGGCCTCCTCTTCTCCAGCCTAAACCAACAAGGACACCTCAACCGCTCCTGGTACGGCTTCCCCTTTGACCCGTTCACCATCTTCCCAGCCCTCCTTTGGGCACTCTCCAGTAGCTCCGCATCCTCCTTTTTTTTGGTGGCACCAGCTCCCGAGAGGCGGCTGCCGCTCGCGTGGCCACCGGCACACGGCAGCAGCTGCTGCCCAAAGCTTTGTCCTGGGAGCGGAGGCGCACAGGGGACATTCCGGTTGTGTGGCTGACGTTCGGATTGCTGAGCAGACAAACGCCAGGCCCCGAGCAGAGCCCCCCCGAGCCGCGCTCACCGTGTACGAGCTGGCGGCTTGGCCGCTCGCTGCCTCCCTCTTCTCCTAATTGCTGCGTTAACAGAGCGCAGATCGTGCTCGAAGGGTCGGATGTGGGAAGCTGGGGGCGAAAAAGAAGCTGGAAAAGTGGCTCCAATTAAGGCAGCTTTTCTCATCACCCAGAAGGAGTTAATTTTCCTTGTCTTGAGCAAGTGCCGGGAGATTCCAGCTACCCCCTAGCGCAGCACACGCTGCAGCCTGTAAAGATTTTGCTTTTTTCCAATTGCTAGGGCAGCTCTTTGCCTGCTGCTGCTGTCCAAGGTCCGTGTGCTTGGTGGGAGGAGCAGGGAAACACCCGGTGCGTGTTGGCTGCTCCGAGCCTGGAAATAGTCTGGGATTAGTGGTGGAAAAGTGTTGGGAGGAGGGTGAAAAGACCCTTTGAGACTTCAAGACCTTGTCAGCATAAAGTCAGAATCTGCACAGTGGCAACAGAAATAAAATATGTAATTTAAATTAAGAGCAATTAGCATTGAGCTTGGGAAACAATATTAAAAGCAGTAAATAAATAGTCTGCCCTCCTTGGAGGGAGAGGCTCAGGGTTTGGATTCAGCACCTGGATGCTGGAACACAGCAGAGTTAGCACAGAAACCCTAGGAGCTTCTCCAGGCGTGGTGGTGTGAACATGTCCTGACTCTGACAGGGACCATCTCCAGGATGGGTTTTCCTGCCCACCCAGAGGATGTTTTTGTCCAGCATTCACAGGATGTGGAGCTCACCTGTATTTGTGTCATTGTCCCTCAGGCTGGATGTCAAGCCCTGGTGGGAATTTAGGCTGAAGAGAGAGCTCCTGTCCCACCTTGCTGGGACACCAAGCACCTCCACCTTAGAGGATCCCAGAATGGTTTGGGTGGGAAGGGACCTTAAAGCTCACCCAGTTCCACACTTGTTTGTGAGGGAAGTCCAGCTCTTAGGATTAAAACATTTGTGTAATATCATCTTTCAACTGCTGCTTCCTTCTGAAATTGTGTGTTCTACATGGAAGATTTTGTCATTAAGAAAAAAAAAAAAAAAGCAATTGCCAGAGCAGAGCTGTCTGCTTCCTTCCCTGGGTGCCAGTGCTGAGAAGGGCTGGAAAAATTCCTTGGAAGTGCTCAAGGCCAGGTTGGACAGGGCTTGGAACAACCTGCTCTAGTGGAAGGTGTCCCTGCCTGTGGCAAGGGGTGGAACTGGTTGATCTTTAACGACCTTCCAACCTAAATCATTCTGTGATTCTGTGAAATATCCACTTTTTGCCTTAATATGATGATTTTAAAGTGGTGGCCTGCCCATTCATCTGGTGGTGTTGGGATTTTGCTTAAGCTCCATCTCAGAGTAATGCACAAGAGAGAGAAAAGGAATAGTCAGGCTACTAAAGATATTGCATAGTGAACATAAACCACTTCCAGATTAAAATGGTAATAAAATAAAGAATAAAACCCATTTCTTACCTAAGGACACAGGTGGAAAGTGTCTTGTGGCTGCCTTTCAGTTTTATTGACATGAGACTCGAAACAGCAGGAGCTTTTTCACATGGCAGGTTGGAGATCTGTAAATCATCTTGCCAAAAAAAATCTGGATGATAGATTGGAAACTTGTGGGAAGTTAGGCAAATCATCCAAATCCTAAAATACTGAAGTTGGAAGGGCAGCCTGGAGGCTTCTGAATCCGTGCCATGCTCAAAGCAAAGTCAGGTTCAGAAGCAGGTCAGGTTCCTGAAGCTGAGGTTTGAATTTGGCCAAAATCCCCCTCAGTAGCCACCATCAGCCTTCTGCTTGCCAAGCTCAGCAGTGCCCTGGGCACCAGGTCCTGCTTATCCAGGGCTCTGATGTGGGGTTATCCAATCCCAGATGAAAGACTGGGCATTCCTTGTGGAAAAACAGGGGCTTACACCGAGCCTTGCACAGAAATCATGGATAAACAGGGAATTCCCTGAACTGAATATGGTTTGATGCCTTGAACATAGCCAAGGGTGGGAAGGCGCATGATCCGGGCCGTCCTTGTCCTAATATTTTCCCCAGAGTATCTCATACTGTTGGAAAAGGAACTCTGTTTTTATTTCAAAAGGAAGAACCTGGCGATGGGCTGCAAGATCATAACTGGGCTAGAGAGGGTGAACAGGGGTCATCACTCATTCTCCTTCCTGAGGCAGGGATCAGCCAGAGCCTAAAGAGCTCAGCAGGTGGTTTAAAAGAGGGGAGGGAGACATTTCTTCACCTGAAAAGTAATTAAATTGAGGAACTCGTTACCTAGGGATGACAGAGTGGGAAAAAATTAAATAGAGGGGAAGGAGAGATGGAATTGGAGGTTATTAAACATTCCAAGAGCGCTCCTGGCTCAGCAAGTTGTTGAACCTTTAATTAGTGGGACAGGGGAAGGATTCCAAAGGCTTTTTGTTGATCTGGCTCTGTAAGAATCCAGCACTGGTGTGTGCTCCAGGTTGGATCTTCCAGTCTGACGTGGTTGAGATTCCTTTGTCCTCAGGAGATGGAGGAGGTGGCAGGACTCCCGTGGAGATGAGGAGCGGGATGGATTTGCTGAGCTGTCCCTGCAAATCTCCAGCTCTGCCTGAAGTGCTGAGCTCAGAGCGGGGAGAGTCGGGTTTTTGGGGGAGAAACGCAGGATTTTACTGCTTGGGCTTTACATCTCTTGCCTGGCTTTGCTCAGAGTCGTTACCAAAACCCTACAAACCCCCATGGAGGGTTTCTCAAAACTGCCTTTTCTCCCCAGATCTCCCTGCCTGAGTTCCTGTATTTCCCCTGCACAGGGAGTGGAATAAAAAGCTGACTTGAGACCTACTCATTTCATTTAATGCCTGAATTAGTTCAGTTTTCTCTGCCCGAGGCTCCTCATTCTTTTCCACTGTCTTGCTGTTGGCCTGCTGGGAATCTCTCATTGTCCACAAAAGTTTCTCTCGTCCTCCTAAATTGGTGATTTTCTCTCCGAGCTCAAATTTTTGCCTAAATATGGACTCTTTCCGAGCTAATTTCTCTTCATAGTTCGCTTAGGCACACGTGTGTGTGTGTGCGTGTGTGTGCTAAAATCAGTTTCAAAATGGCTCAGATTTATTTTTAAGCCAGGGTTGGTTTTTTTTGTTTGTTTTTTTTTGCAGATGCCAAAAGCATTGATTCCTGTCTGATTAAAAAAAAAATAAATCCCACGGAGCATTTTCAGCATGATTTAGCTGCTCATCTACAAGGATCTTGACTGGCTTAACTAAATGGTTGGTGCTCACTCGTGTGTGGAGGAGGCCCTGGTGTCTTTGGAGACACATTATTTTATTTAACCCAAACACAATTTAATCTTGGGGAGTTAAAAAGCCAGAGTTTAGGCTGATGTCTCAAAGCTTGAGTCAGTAACTTCTGGGAAAGGCAACCTATCTTTTTTTTTTTTTTTTTTTTTTTAAAAAAAATTTTTTTTTTNTTTTTTTTTTTTGTTAGCAAAATGCTTTGTTTTAGTGGAGCTGTCGTGTTTGAATACTTTTGGATGCAAACTTCTGGAATTGTTTCTGTGAAGAAAGCTTTCCTTTTAAATTTTTTCCTTCATATTTTCATTTTAAGCTGTAAAAGCCTTTATCAGGTAAGCCTTGAGTGCAACAAAACATTCAATTCCAAGTTAAGGCAAACAGTGCTTTTTTTTTGAGATAAATAAACCGTTTTGCTCCATCTCTTGTTTAGAAGAAGTTTGGGGGTTGGATCATCCAGAATCTTATTTTTTCCCTTACTCTTTTAATTCTGGAAGAACCCTCAAACCAGAAAAAACAGTTATTTGTATGATTTCATTTAAAAAGTGAAACGCTGTTCCATAGCTCCGTTACAGAATACTTTCAAGGAGTAATGGAAATGCCATCAGAATAAGGGTGTTAAGAGGAATTAAATGAAATTACGATTTTTTTAAGGTAGTTTAAAAACCCCTAACACAGAAAATAAGTGAAACGATGACCTTAGGTGCAGCAATAAATACACTGCAGCAGCACAACCAGATTCTGTCATGTGCTGGATGTGGAATGGGCTGTCTTGGGGCCCTCCACCCTGCCAAGACAGCCTGAATTAGCAGCTGGTCAGTTTTCATGCAGACAGCTCTGTCAGAAGGGCAGGGAAGGAGCTGGAGGAGCCGAGGGAGGAAATGGGAGCCTGCAGGAGCTTCATGTCCCCGTGGCAGGACGGAAGCAGTGACAGCTGCTGCTGAGATGTTGTGGCAGAGGAGATGCTGGCCTGGGGTGTTTTCTGGGAGAAAAAGGGGTTGGTTTTGTGTAGCAGGTCCTGAGATGGGCAGTCAGAGCGTGCCCTGCAGACGTGGTGTGTGGGACTCAATTAAATCCTTTAGGATCATTCCTGATTAGGTTCTCCTTCAAATCTCTGCTCTGTCTTAGAACATATCCCTCTGGAGACAACAGCTACGACCTCCCCTGCTCCTCTGTGCAATTCTGACTCCATCTGTGAGGGCATGAGCTGGGAGAACATCTGGGCACATTGCTGTGCCCAACCTCACAGTCCCTCGGGACATTCCCAGTGGGCTCGAGCCGCTTTCCCTGCTGTGACCCACCAGCCCAAACTGGAAATCTCGTTGGGCATCCCTGGAAAAAGCAGATCTGAAACGAGACAGGATAGAAATGGCTGCTGAGAAGAGGCCAAATGAGAGCATGCAACACATCACAGGAGAAATATTGATTGATCAGCCAAACCCTGCCAGCAGTCAGCCAGGACACCCAACACCCATCTCGGACATGGATGAAGGCCTCAGAGTTCCTGATGGTGCCAGAGCTGGGACTACACCACTCATGCCAGATAAAGCAAATCTGGAGTAAAAGGAGGGCTACAAACCACTTTCCCTGAGCCTCTGAGCAGTCTGGCTTTGACAAAAAAAATCCCCAGAGATGTTCAACAAGAACTGGAGCAGACATCAGCTACCCTGGAAGTGTCCAAGGCCTGGTTGGACGGGGCTTGGAGCAACATGGGATAGTGGAAGGTGTCCCTGCCCATGGTTTTTTTAAGATGGTTTTTAAAGGTTCCTTCCAAGCCAAACCATGCTGGGATTTTATGATTCTGTGATCAAATGGGCAAAGGTTTGTGGGGCTGCAAGTTTGATACTACAACATTGATCATGAGAAAAGACAACTGCAGGAAAACAAAGTCCCACCACCACAAAAAAAGTGAAGAGAGGCTTTGAAGTCAGAGAGACCAAAGATTCTACACCAAAATAAGGAAACCAAAGCTTTTTTTTTTTTTTTCTATTTTTTTTTTTTAGAAAACGATAACATCATTCAGTGTATTTTTTCAAGCTTGCTGGACACCATACTGAAACACCGTAAAGCTGTCAGGGAAATTATATGCTTTTTTTTTCTGTTGTCAACCAAAGTGTGCTTTTATGGAGTCAATTAGCCACAAATGATGAACACACGTCACTTGTCTGGGAATGAATTACGGTACAACCCAATAAACACAACTGGCTTCGCTCTCTGATCCTTGCCCTGATGAGAAGCAGGCGTCAAACTTCCCTATCCAACCATAAAGGAAACTCCGTGTTCGTTTGTGTTTCATCCTGCAAATTCGTCTCCTTCAAGTGCTGCAGTGCTACAGTGTGGGGGGAAACGGGGTCATTGGTATTTCTGCTCTGACGTGCAAACCTGGACGTGAGCTCGGGGTGTGAAATGCAATTGCATCGGGCAAAACGGTTCGGATAAGCTGGAGTGGCACGGGGGCTTGGATGTACAAGGTTGCTGCTGCCAGATTCCACAGAGAAGTGCAGCCAGTGTTGTCTTTACATGGGATTTTGTGTGCCCTCCACAGACCTTAGAGCCCTTTTTGAAGGTGGAGAGCCACAGTCTTATCAAGTTTTTAGGTTTTTTTTTTTCCGTTTGGTTGGTTGGCTGGGAGGGTTTCTTTTCCTTTTTTATTTTTTTTTCCTTTAAACTTCAACAACAGATGGGTAAACTGAGGCACAGAGAGGTGGTGTGACTGGCCCACAGACGCTGGTAGACCTTGAACCCCCCAGGTCTTGCTCGCACCTGGGACAGAGTGAGAAGGAAGGGCTGTTCCCAAAGTTCCCTCCACTTGTTCCCAGGGTGAGGAAAACCGCGGCTCCTCGCGGGGCGAGGGGAAGGGCCGTCACTCTCAGCGCCAATGTCTGGCGGGGCTGGACGGCTCCTGCCAGCCCCTGGGAGGCCAGGGAAGCGAGGAACCCGGCGTGGAGAGGCAGGAGCCGCTGGGTCAGGCACTACAGGATGCACTCGTGCCTCTCCGTGGCTTTCAGGGCCTCGTGCATGCTGGCGGCCGAGAGCCTCCTGTTGATGTTCCTGTACCTGCAGCGCAGCAGGTTCCAGAAAGTAGTCCTCAAATCCCGGTTGAAGAAGGCGTAGATGAGGGGGTTGATGAGGGAGTTGGTGTAGCCCAGCCAGAGCAGAGTCCTCTCCAGCCTCAGGGGCATGCAGCTGCAGCGGATGCCGCAGATGAACGGCCGCGCCGTGGACATCAGGAAGAAGGGCAGCCAGCAAAACGTGAAGGCCCCCACGATGATGCCGAGGGTCCTGGCGGCCTTCTGCTCCCGCTTGAAGATGGAAATGTTCTTGCGGTCCTGCCGGAGCAGCTTGGAGAGCGTGGCGCACTCCTCCACGGCTTTGGCGCGCCGGGAGCTGTGGTGGGCGCGGCTGGAGGCCTCGAGGCAGTAGACGCCCTCCTCCTCGTAGTGCTTGGGGAAGTTCATGAAGCGGTGCTTCTCGGCACTGACCTTGGCCGCCTTGTAGATGCGGCTGTACATCACCAGCATGACGGCCATGGGGATGTAGAAGGCCACGCCCGTGGAGTAGACGGTGTAGCCGAAGTCCTGGCTGATGAGGCACACCCGCTCCACCGTCACGTTCTGGGCCCAGCCGAACAGCGGGGGCAGGGTGATGGAGGCCGACAGGAGCCACACGATGAAGACCATCTTGGCCATCAGCTTCCCGTTCTGCCTCACGGGGTAGGTCAGCGGCCGCGTGATGCCCAGGTACCTGCGGGAGGGAGGAGTTGTCAGGGGTTAGGAGTGGGTGGTTTTCGCTCCTAATCAGCTGTGAGAGGGTTTTGGCCCTCAGAGGGGACAAGAAATTAATTTGCCAGACGAAAATCTCCCCAGGCGTGTGATCTCTTGACTGAACACCCCAATTTATTCCCCGCTTTCTTGCAACCACCCCGTGCGTGGAATCACAGAATGGTTTGGGTTGGAAAGACCTTGAAGACCATCCCATTCCAACCTCCCGCCACGGGCAGGGACAGCTTCCACTATCCCAGGCTGCTCCAAGCCCCGACCAGCCTGGCCTTGCACACTTCCAGGGACGGGGAGTCTGTCACACGAGGTGTCATTGAACTGCTGAGTGCAGTCTGAACTCTGCATGGTCTTCTGGGGAATAAAAATGCCTTAAAAAGCTTTGTTTTCAGGAATAAAAAATGCTTTATTTTCCCACCAGAACTATTCTGTATAGAGAACACGCAACAGCTTCCAGCCATGGCACATAACTCACTCCAGAGTGTTGCCTTTCCCAGGGAGACACCCAGGAGTGGGCTGGGCGATGCTCAGAGTGATGTGCCACAGGACTGATGCCAGATGAAAGGAATAACTCCTAGCAGTGTTTAATGGGAAGTGGGAAGCACAAGAGCCTTCTCTTACTTGTTGGTGAAGAAATACAACCTGCAGCTAAGATGGCCCTGGGAGACCAAGAAATAATCGTGCCTTTGGGAAGACTTAAAGAAGTGTCTGGATGAGCCCTGCAAGCAAAGCTGGAGAGTGGGCGATGCTGTTTGGGGGCAGTTTTTGAGCCCCTCAAGACAAGAAAGCCACTGAGGGGCTGAAGAGTGTCCAGGGAAGGAAACAGAGCTGGGGAAGGGTCTGGAGCATCAGGAATGGCTGAGGGAGCTGGGAAAGAGGCTCAGCATGGAGAAAAGGAGGCTCAGGGGGGACCTCCTGGCTCTGCACAACTCCCTGAAAGTTGTTGACCTCTGGAAACTCAAACAGGAATGACCCAAGCAGCTGGAGCCATCTGCTCGCCAGTAGCTGCTGAAGTGATGGAGTCCAGCTCTCCCTCAAGAGGAAAATGAGTGGAGTTTGGAGTAAGAGATCCCAAAAACACCAAGTGACCCACAGATTCCCCAGTGCTGACCCCGGGGGTTAGAAGTTACCTTGTTATTTTGCCTGAAAGGAGCTGGAGTCTGCACCCACCATCAGCCCCTCATCGTGAACCATCCTGCCTTTTACTGGACGGGGCTTGTGTGATAAAGAAATTGCGTCAACTGTTGGTAAATTAGAATTGTAAAGCAATAAATCGCGGGGGGAGTTGGCTGCTGTCAGCCAACATTCCCCCTGGAAAACATCTGCCTGCTACTCAGCTCCAATCAATCCAGCAAAAACCTCGAGACACTCATATGGATTTCTGTTCTGTTAAAGCCTTTTTGATTCCAATCTCCTGCTGCCAGGAATTTTTAGGCAGGAACACATCACCTCTTAATTGTTCTTGGATAAAAGGTGTCACTCCAGAGGGGCAGTGAGAAGAGCAGCTCTATGAGTACTTTCTGCTGAAAGCTTAACAAAAAAAAAGAAAATATCTGTGGAGAATTTTACCTCTGCTGTATCATTTTTTTCTAACAGTCAGTCTTACTGTGTTAGGAGATTTTCTCTTCCCTGATTATTTCGCTTTTCCAGATCATCCCCAGACTGGAAGATGGAAATAAAATATAAAAAAAAAATAAATTAATTTCTCCTCCCCTCCTGACTGCTAAATCGAGAGACTAAAGTCTTTTCCCCTGCCTCCCTGATAAAATGATTTTGAATTCATTCACTGAGTTGTTCTTTCCTTATTTTCCTCTGTATTCTTTTTTTGAGCTGGCTTTAGTCGCAAGAACCAACCGAAACTCTCTGTGGCCGTCTGTGTTCAGAGAATTCCAGGACAATTTGGGTTGGACGGAATCTTCAAAATTATCCATTCCCAGCCCCCTGCAATGTGCAAGGACACCTTCCACTATCTCAGGTGGCTCCAAGCCCATCCAGCCTGGCCTTGGACACTCGCAGGGATGGAGCATCCGCAGCTTCTCAGGGCAACCCATTCCCTCCCGATAGCCCTTCATGGGGCCAGGCTGGGAGAAAACCCTGCTCCGCTGTAGCAATTCCCAAATTAACACCCCCAGAATCACCCCTCTGTGTATCCAAGCCAAGAACTCTGCCAATAAATCCCTGCTGTGTCGTGTGCCATCCTCTGTTACCCTGTTACCGGGTTCCTTTGGAAGCCGATCCGCCTTGGATTTGCTGAAACTTCAAGGAATTTTACGCGCTAGCCGAGGAAAACGCTCGGTGACGAGGTTTAACAGGCAGGCGAAGCTGGCACATTTCATCCACGGGTGCCTCATGCAGCTGCTGCTGGAGGAAACGGGGCCGTTTTGAGGTCTTTGTAATAATTCCGAAGCAAGCAGGAAGCCCTCAAAACTGGGCAGAGTTTACAGGAGGCGAGGTGGCACTGACAGGCAGTGGAATTCGAGCGGAATTCTCTCCCTTTGAGAGAATTTCTCTCCTTTTTTTTTTTTTTTTTTTTTTTTTTTTTTTCTCGTTNTTTTTTTTTTTTTTGTTTTTCTCCGCGTATGTTGTGTGTGTGTCGTGCTGCTAATCAAGTTTAGGGGTAATCAGGTAACAAAGGACGATTTTGTTTTGCCTTTTCCCAGGATTTGCGGGCACTTGGTGTGGGTTTGCGGGGCCCCGCCGTGCTGAGCTGATGGTGCAGCCACTCGTCCCAGGTGCAATAAATTCCTGCCACATCCCTGATCCTGCAGATCCCAGCCCCTGGGCTCTGGGGTGGGAGATCTGCCCCAGGCTGGGCTGCACCAGCAAATCCCATGGGTGAGCCAATTCAGAGGGGTTGTTCTACGCTCAGCAGGAATCATGGAATGGGTTGGGTTTGATTGGGTTGGGTTGAGTTGGGAGGGACTTTAAATCCCACTCAGTTCCACCCCTGGCACAGGGACACCTTCCACTGTCCCAGGGGGCTCCAAGCTCCATCCAGCCTGGCCTTGGACACTTCCAGGGATCCAGGGGCAGCCACAGCTTCTCTGGGCACCCTGTGCCAGGGCCTGCCCACCCTCACGGGGAACAATTCCTTCCCAATATCCCATCTAACCCAGCCCTTGTCCTGTCTTTACATTTCCTGATGAAAAGCCCCTCCCTGGCTTCCCTGCAGGCCCCCTTCAATTGCTGGATCACTATGCCAGGGATTAAATAATAAAAACAAGCCAGACCTCTCTGAGCTGTCCCTTTCTCCATCCTGCAGCTGGTGAACCGGGAAAAGGTGAATCCCCACTCACACAGGAGGACAAATGAGCCCAGAATTAAGATTTCCTTGACCCCACAGTTTTACCACAATTCCATTCCTCCTCTGCAGCCAAAATAAGCTCCTTCCCTGATTTCCAAGGTGATGCCATTCCTGCCTCATCCTGCTGAAGGAGAGGAGGAAACAAAAGGCAGCTGGAGGCTGCTACACCTGCCCGTGCCCTAAGTCAGAGCTGGGGAAGCATCCCAGGGATCCATCCCAGACACAGAGCAGAGATCTACCCAGCCTGGGAAACACTTGGATGAAGGACATGGGAAAGGCAATCAAGCAAAAGGCCATGCAGTTTTCTTCCCACTTACCTTTGGGAGGCGTCCTTTTACAGAGGGTGGCCCCAATTTGGAGCCTATAATCTGATTTTGGGTGGAAAATACTTGTCAGGGATAAGGGGAGAGCCCCAGCAGAGCTGCCTGGGAAATGGATAGAGAGTTTTTTCTCCACTAGGAATGCCAGAAGTGATGTGTGGGCTTTGGGGAGCTCCTTTTGTCAGCTCCTTGGCATTTTTATGGAGAATTTCATCAAAGCTGAGCAGCCAAAAAAGGGGATTTTTTTTTTTGTTGGTTTGTTTTTGGTTTGTGACATTAAAAAATCTGCAACATTGGCAGGCTTTTACATAAGGAAAATATAAGAGGAAGATGGATGTTTCCAGCATTTTTCTTCTCTGATTTCAAAGGAAATCAATCAAATCTCGCTTCAGACAAGATTAGTTCTACCAGCTTCAATCGAGAGGCTTTTAGGAAGTGCTCGGCATTAATAATCAATAACAGCAGCCTACATTTTAATAGTCCTCATCATCCTGGGCAAACCAAGTAGCTTTTCCATCTAAGCTAAGCAAAATATTGAGGACACTTCAGCCATCAATAAAAACAGGGCCTCCTCCTTGGCAGGAACAGGCCTGACAGTGCTGACCAAGTTGGATTCAGGACAGAACCAGAGGAAATATTTCTATTTCTGGGGAGCACCAGGGCTTTTCCTCTTCTTCCTCGCAGGGCAGGAGGAAGAGCAGGTCCCCATCACTGGGGGAGGTTTGGGTTGATGCCTCATTGAGATAACAATTTAATCTCTTCTGGAGCGGGTTTTTCAGGGGCTCTGCGAGCTCAGCTCTCCTTGTTCTTCTGGTTTTTGGTTGTATCGGCACGGAAATGGAGAATTGTGCTTTTGGAGATGTTTCCATCAAGAGTCAAACCAAAAATCCTGCCCATCCCAGGCTCGGGGGGAAGTGAGGCATGATCCTGGATCCTCAGTCCACCTTCATGCACTGCCTGAGGATGCTGGGTGGATGTGGAGCAGTGATGCTGCACAGGATGTTTGAGACACTGCCCTGGGATGATTCACACAACTCCCAGCCCATTCCTGGGGATCCTTGAGGGGGAAAGCAGCAGGACAGTGCCCCACTCACCTCCTCATCTAATGTGCACCCGAGGACATCCCAATAATTCCCATTCCCTCCTCAAGCCCAGCACAGACTGACCCCACAAGCCCCCTGCACTTGCAGGTTCTCCTTCCTCCCACCCAGAGCCAGGTGGGCACAGCTGGGGTCCAGTCCCTTCCCTCTGCTCAATCCTTGCTGTTTTTCTCCTTTCCCAGCTGGAAATACATTCCAGGCAACTGCCCTGCAACCACTCAACTTCCCCATCAGGCCTGTGGCCAGGGGAGGATGAAGTTCTGGGAACAAACTGATCACGGTGCAGTTCCTGTGCCAACACACGAGGGACAAGCCCATGCCAGAAAATTCAGGCTCTGTGGCAGCCTCTTGGGACACAGCTTTTCCCTCTCTCCCTCCCAGGAAAGACAAAGTGACATCAAACTCAGGATCTGCCTGCACGGTGTCCTTGGGTATGGATCTGCTCCCCCGAGCAGTGACACTGGACGGGAGGGACATGATGGAGGAGTGGAATCCATGGCAAGGATTTCTGGGGAAAGATCTCTCCTGTTTGTGTGAGTGTTTGGAAAAGTCTTGCTCCAAGGGATGGGATGAGGTGGGGTGGGCTTGGTTAATTGGGAAAGGAGGGGAAGGAAATGGGAAGAGAAGGGGAAGAGAAGAAGGAGCAAAGGAAAAGGAAAGGAAAAAGAAAGGGAAAAGGATTGCATATATTGGTTTTTTGGGACTTGGGATGGGGTGGGGAGGGTTGTTGACATGCTTGGCCAAGGAAAAATGAAAGGGGAAAGAGAAAAAGAGAAAAGGGAGAGAGGGAAAACGGGGAAAAGGGAAAGAAGAAAGGGAAAGGGAAAGGGAAAGGGAAAGGGAAAGGGAAAGAAAGAAGAAAAAGAAAGAATAAAAAAAAGGAAAAGGAAAAGGAAAAGGAAAAGGAAAAGGAAAAGGAAAAGGAAAAGGAAAAGGAAAAGGAAAAAAGAAAAAAGAAAAAAGAAAAAAGGAAAAGGAAATTTTCGAGCAAAGCCAGTCTGGTAAGTGTGTAGCCACTTCCCTGCTCCTTACCCACCAGGAGGAAACACTGACACATTTCATTCCTGCATTTCATCCCTTCCCTCTCACAGAATCAGGCTCCTGCCAGCTCTGAGCACACCTGGTTGTTTTTTTTTTTTCCAACAGGAAAATTATTAAAATAAAGCAAGTTCAGCAGAAGAGCTGAACCTTGCCTGTGGCCTGGCAGGGGTTTTTCTCTCTGCCAGCAGCTCTGAGCTGCCCAGGGCTGTGGATCTGCAGCTCCCAGGGGAGCAGTGGCTGGTGGGGATGGAGCTTCGGAGCAGGACCCGCTGCTGGCGTGCCTGGGGGGGATGTCAAGCAGCAGCAGCAGCAGCAGCAGCAGGATTTTCTCTGTCCTTTCTGCTTTGTCACCCGCTGTCACACCTGCAGAGGTGACCGGGGAGGTGGCACAGCTGAAAGGGCACACCTNCTCCCCCGAGCAGTGACACTGGACGGGAGGGACATGATGGAGGAGTGGAATCCATGGCAAGGATTTCTGGGGAAAGATCTCTCCTGTTTGTGTGAGTGTTTGGAAAAGTCTTGCTCCAAGGGATGGGATGAGGTGGGGTGGGCTTGGTTAATTGGGAAAGGAGGGGAAGGAAATGGGAAGAGAAGGGGAAGAGAAGAAGGAGCAAAGGAAAAGGAAAGGAAAAAGAAAGGGAAAAGGATTGCATATATTGGTTTTTTGGGACTTGGGATGGGGTGGGGAGGGTTGTTGACATGCTTGGCCAAGGAAAAATGAAAGGGGAAAGAGAAAAAGAGAAAAGGGAGAGAGGGAAAACGGGGAAAAGGGAAAGAAGAAAGGGAAAGGGAAAGGGAAAGGGAAAGGGAAAGGGAAAG
>WAAG01048113.1:1348-12526 GCA_013390105.1 Tichodroma muraria | reverse complement strand
TTATTTTCTTTTAACATCTACAAACCTGTGTAATATTAATTTTCATGCAAAGACTCTCATCAAATATGTTTTCTGATTGTTGCTCAGCCTTTATTTCACAACTACCTCCAAAGGAATACATAGCTGTTATCTGCCCATTACAAAAATCCAGAAAAATGCAGTAATCTTTTTTATTTTCAGAAGGAACGTGCAGTGTGGTGTACAAGAAGCTACTAATCTTCTTTATACATGCACGGAGGAACTGCAGGAGCTTTATCTAAGTTTTTGTACATCCCCATTGTAGTTATCCTCACAACAACTCTCATGCTGTCAGTGGTTGTGATGTTTTATTTAGCTGGGACAGGGAGACAGAATGTTTGGCCTGTGGTCATGCTGGAACGATCCTTTCTTCTCTCTTTCCTGTCCTCAGCTGCTTCAACTTCCCTTGGGATTGCCATGGCAGGAATTTTGTTCCTTGTTCTCTTGGTAGCAACACTTCCCCGTGCATGGAGCTGCTGGAGCTCAGAGACAAGATGGTTTCCAGCATGTTGCCCTGTATCTTTTACAACAAAAACAAGGGGCAGCTTCAGCAACAGAATGAAGTGTCAACAACGGTTTAAATTCGGCTTTTGGAAAGAGGTATTGATGCTGCCCTTCAAAGTTTACTGGCAGCACAATTAGTGCAATACTGAGCTGGGTCAAAAATTCAATGCAAATGCAAAAAAAATACGGTAGTGATTTACTGAGAAAGCATAAAAGAAGTAGAAAAAAATAAGCTGTGTTTGAGAAATTTCACTTTAAAGGAGCTGTAAATATCTGCACTTTACTTTTGGTGTGATAAAAACTTTTCTCCCATTTGTCTGTCTCATCTTTAAAAGCACCAGACACATTATATCATTGCACTGAGGTAATATGAGATAATCATGATTTTCCTACTAGTGATTTAATGAAACTTTCTCTGGCAAAATGTCAAATATCCATTTAACATGGACTACTGAAATATGTAAAGCTTAGAAATTTAAAACTACAAAGAATTCTTATTAGGAGAATATTGATTTAACTTAATCCAGTTTAATTCCTTTATAATGTTTCAAAACTTAAAAGTGATGAGTTTAGAGGACTGCACAGTATTTATTAGAAGTAAAATTGCCACTTCTTTTAAGGTAGAACTACTAATGTCGCTCACTATTCATGACCTTGAGATTCTGTTTTACTGTGCCATGTATATAAGGCTTTTATTTTTACTTTTAATCCTATAGATTTTTGGAGTGCAGGAGTATATTATGCCAGACTTTATTTTTCCATGGCGTTGAAAGGAAATTATGCAGTAACAAGCTGTTTAACACTGTTATAGTCAGGGATCTAATAGTGACAGAAATGATGTGACTGGAAGACTAAACTGCTCTAAATAAAATTATGCCTCAACTTCTCTGCAGACAGTGTGGAAAGACTCAACGTTTGAAGGCTTGATTTTGTACTTAGCCAAGCATGGTCTGTTTTAATGTCCTCAGATGGGTTTTACTGGGGTCACAACCAGCACTCAGAACTTCCCTCTGTCTTTCGTGTGGGGGGGATGTTAACTTAGGAAGGCCAGCAATTAATACATTATTAAGTAAATGCTGTCAATTACACATAATTACTTGACCAGCTGATTAGAAAAGGAGCGGGAGGGGTTTCAACTCTGATGCATGTTTTGGTTGCATATCATAGACTTTGTTATGTTTGTTTTAGTAATCATGGAAATGCACATTAGATGAGCAGATGGAGTACCACTGGGTAGAAAAAAGTATCCCCAAAGAGCAATGGGAAACTTTGTCTTGAAGTATCTGTTCTTTTTACTAATCAAACTTTATCATTCAGATTTAAAGTGGTTTTTTGGTTTTTTTTTTAATTTTTAAATTTGTGACTATAAAAAACAAAGGAATTAGATTATTTTAATAGTTTTAATGGTATACTGAAAATCTCTCCATAGCTGGGGGGATCCAGTAAAAACCTTCAATTTTGGTATGTTGGGATAGTTTGGTATATTGTGCATAGAAGCTATTCAGTGCCTAGTTATAGAAATTTGAATCCAGCTCTGTTTGGAAGGCTTTGGAAAATGTCGACTATCAGTTGAGAAAGTGACGTGAAATCTGGCTTCACAAAAGTGTTGAGTCTTTTGGTTTAATTCCTTCCACTTGTGTTTGAGCACGGCCCCAAAGCTGTGTCTGGGAGGGCTCTGGTTCAGCAAACCTGGTTGTCTCAGCCCCCTGCTTTCACTGTCCTCTGCAAAAGAGCAGACACACTTGCTCATCCCCTGCAGGAGCTGTGGAATGAGCAGCCAGCCTCTCCCAAACTGTGTTCCCAAATAGGCTCAGCTGCCTGCACTGCTGAGCTAGATTCAAAAATGTGCTTAAGCAAATTCTATGGAGATCTGGGGCTGTGTGGGGACATCTCTGTAGCAGATGTGTCAGGGCCTCAGCAGCTCAGAACTGCCATTTACAGTTTGACACAGTGCCTTTTCAGCAGAGATTTTCTTGAGAGAGGACTTTGGGTTTAAATCAGTGCCTGTAGATCATCTGGAAGAAAATGGCAATTTTTTATTCTTTTCTTTTTCTTCCTTTATTTTTTCTTTCTTTTTTTTTTTTCTTTTTTGGAAAATAAATTTCATCCAAACAGTATAATTCAGCTTTTGTATAGAGGAACCTCCCTCTCTAGAGAAGACCTGAGGGCAGAAGAATTACCTATAGAAATCACTTTGAGGTCAAAGTCCTGGAAGTACTGTTACCTTTTCCATAATAAATAAAAATGTATAACCTCCCACTGGGCATCCTAGTAGCCTGAGGAGGTATAGATAAATTAATTGCTCGATAGTGATATGCACAGAGCTTTGGTTCTTGCATTTTGCCTCTGGTAGTCATAGGCACCTCCGTTTGCAGCAGGGGAGGACTTGGAAGAGCCATGGTATGATATTTTTTAGAGCCTGCCAGATGGCTGTGCTGGCAATAGCTTTTTCATGTTGCAGAGGGCAATAGCTACCCTTGTGCCACAGCTCTGCATCAGGCCCTGTTCTTTCACTTAGATGTAGATAGACGAAGCAGTTGTGATCGTTCCACTAAACCTATTTCTCCTTTTGTAGCCCACTCTCTCCTAAACTAGAATAGCTTGGCCGGGAGTCTGGGGGTAGAGACAAGGAGGAACATGAAACAATAGCTGCACATCAAACCTCCCACATCTCTGCCCAGCTAAAACTGCATCAGTCATTCACTCTAATGGTGGTGTTGAAGGATCACATCATTTATACATAAAGCTTTGTCAGTGTGTGTGCAAGTCAGTAGATAAAATTGCATTAAAAATGGACTCCTCTTGAAAAATATTAATCTTTTACTTACAGTTGCATCCATAAAATGTATTCCAGCTAAAATCTGTGAAGGAGCTTTCAAAATATCCTCCAAACTGATCTTATTGCATCAGGCTAAATCTTAAACATCAAAACAATTAAAATGTTGACTGCAAGTAAAATGTACTGTGGCCAATAAAAAATTTCTATATATAGACCTCACTTGGAAGTGGTGAGCTGTCTCTAATAAATTACAAACCCTGTGGTTTATGTATTACATTTTCTTCTCCAGTGACTTAAAATATATATAGCCCAGTGATTTCAATTAGTTTTACACTTGCTTCTTGCAAAGATAAATTGGGCTAGAGTCTGGCTTGCCATTTATTTATTTTTTTTTTTCATCCTACAGTAAACAACTCTGTTCAAGGATTGAAAAACAATTGTACTTCATTTTATCTTTGCTACAAGGAAGAAGTGAGGAAGTTGAAAGAAATTGTAGAGCTATGACACAGGGCTTCCACCTTGGAGGTTTCTTGACTTTCTTCTCAACACTCTAGAGTAGGGGAGACCAAAAACCAAGTGATGCAGTGGTTTGGAGGAAAAAAACAACAAATCCAAACTCCTCTCTTACTCAGCTTAGTGCATCTCAGGTGATTGACTTGGGGTGTTTTCTCTCTTGTCAATTCTGTGCTCCACAGGGTGCTCCCTAGTATGCCCAATGTAAACATTTTACTCTGTGTTCAGCTGCAGAGACTTTGTTTGGGAGACTCTTGAAGGATGCTCTTCCTTATCCCCAGCAATTATCTTCTGAAACGCACCGTTTTTTTCCTCCTCTGCTGCAGATATTTTAAAGCTGATTCCATTGCAGAGGATATCTTTCTCTCCTTAAATCCTTTATGCAAAACCTTTTTTATGCTTGAGAAAGAAATTTAGTTTGATATAAAACATATTCAGGCTTCCTGAACAATTATTTTAGCAATTCACAGCCTTTAAAGGGATAGCAGCCCAGAAGATATTCTTTTTTTCTTCCCTGTTTCGAGGATACCTTCATCCCACTCCCATTGTTCTGCAAGGTAATAGAAGTAATTTGTATTCCTCTCTACAGGAAAGCAAAACAAAACACAGTGATGTGAAGATGGGAGGAAGTGTCATAATACAGATTTGTGTGTAAAATAATAACATCTCCTCTTCCAGTTTGATTTCAAATAGAACCACCTGCTGATAGCTCAGATTGTGTCCTAAATCATTTGGCTTTTGGTACATAAAAATGTCAAGGATGAATATATTCATCCTACTATGTTCTTAAAATGTTTTATTAGTGAGAACAGTGAGTTTCTCAGAATTTGGAAAAGATTATCTTATAATCACAATAAGGTCTAGAAATGCGTAATCTAAGTCGGGTGGCTTTCAAGACTAGAGGATGGTTCATACCAGCCTACAGTTAGTAGTACATTATTGATTTTTTTAAAATTTTGAAACATGCTAGTGACATCTTTTTTCAAGGTGTTTCATCCTGTACAGCTGAAAGTCTGGGATTAACTGTGCTTTTTTTAGGCTGCAGAATAAAAAAATATAGCTCTGTGTATTATACAGAGTTGACAACGATAAATGTTGGTGTGGCACATGGAAAGAATATTTTATTGGGGGCTTTTCTGAGTCACTGGCTGCATCTCTGGTGAATGACTGGCACCAGGTACATTTCTCACGAGAGGAGGGGGCTTGTGGAACTTTTTGTCTGACAGTTTCCAACTAGTAATGCAGCCAGTGCTAATGCCATCCTTGTGGGCTTTATTAGATCTAGGGATTATAATTTGGGGTTGTTTCCTGTTACATTAAGCACCACATAAAAATGCTCCACGCCAGCACTTCAGTGAAGTGTGTGGTACATAGCATATATGTTATGTGAATGTGCAAATTTCCCTTCTGAGTGGTGGAGAGGAAGGGTGATCTTAAAAAAATTAATTGCCTCCTTTCACATTTGCCTGCTGAAAGTGGAAATGTGGGAAACAATACTGCAAGTGATACTGGTGACTCAGAACTTAGCAGGAAAGGGAGCTTCTATACCCGGCATAAGTTTCTTTGCAGAGAAATAAAACAACTCTTGGGAAAACTGGTGCAAATGCTGGAGCCCTGAAATTGTAGTAGGTCAATCTTGTGTGGCACATGCTACGAGATATGCTAGCTGCAGGTCCTTATCAGCTGATAGATTTCTTTGGNTGAGAGTTTGAGCTGGTGTTGTGTCAGCCATCCGCGTGCTGCCTTGGCAGATGCACAGAACACTGTGGCTAGGAGAGTGTTTGGGGGATATAAATATGGCCATGGTCTCTTCTTGTGGGCACTTATAGCAGGCTGCTTTCCCAAAAGAAAGTGCTGTGTGACACAGGTATTTGTCTTTGCCACTACAGCCTATTTTTGTATTTCTTTTTATTGTATTCTATTTTTGTGGTGGAGTTTAGTAGAAGTATTTGATGCGGAGAAGTTAAAAAGGGCTGAATCCTTGACCAAGGTATCACAGCTTTGGAAATGTAGATATTTCTGTGGGTTTAGATATAGGATTAACACATCATAGTTCTAACAGCTTGTGTTTCCAAGGTAAGGAGCTAGAATGACAAGCTCTGGCTCAATTTTCCCATTCTTGTTTTCTAAATAACCTAAGGATTTGCAAAACTACACAGACAGGTACGCTGGAGCATCTTTGCTAAGCAATGTAACTTCAACACAGGCTTTTTTCAGCATGAAGGATTTTGCTAGCTGTTCAAGATTTGAACAGTTTTGTCTTCAAGAAGGAAAGATATAACAGAATTGTAAAAAAAATCTGTTCCAGGTAATGTCAGTATTTTTTGAGCTCGTAATCCAGGAATCACCACTAAATTGTAGTTATGCTATGGTACTGCTAAAAATACATCTTGTCCTATTGTGTTAGCACACGTTTTTGCACAGAAGTTTTCAAAGTCATCTGTAGGTAGTCATGAACAATCATTACAATTCTCTATTGTGTATGTTGATAGCAAATGAAATACAGAATTAATTAGAAATCATGCTTATTTCACTGCATAGTGAAGTGAGGATATGAAATGGATATAATGATATAATCTAACAGTTTCTTGGCAATTATCAGGAATTAATTTGTCTTCTGCTTTCACAATTAAAATCATGGGTTTCTTTTGGAGAAAGGAATGCTTTTTTTCTCCTGAAAAGTATTTATCTGTGTTTGTCAATTGTGGTAGGAGTTATAGGAGTATAATTGAAATGCTCCAATAATTTTTTGCATAATTTGGTAGTATATACGTTATGGGAATCCTGGCAAGCAGAGGCTTAATATGCATCATTAGGCATCACTGTTTTTCTTGGTGAAAGTGAGGAATTTTTGCCAGGGATTTTTCAATATATCAATAATAGATAACTTTTGCTTGGTGTTATAGGAATAAACTTTTTAATCATTATATTGTTGGTTACATTTCCACCAAACAATGACAACTGAAGAAGAGATGAGTAGATTCCTCCAACAGATATGAATATTGTGGCTTGAAGCAACACAAGTGTCGGTTTTATCTAATCCAGGAAAGTGGTGTACCTTCAGGGTGTCATGTAATGCTTTTTAGAGATGGGCTTGTATACCTGAGGTGCTTGTGCAAATAGTTTGACAGTGAGCTTGCAATGCTTTTACCCAATGCAGGATTTTATTTTAATCTTAAGTATTTTATTGCTACAGAAGACGAACAAACCTGTGAAGAAAGACCCAGAGCAGCAATGAGATTAGCTCCATTCTGCCTTGCATAGAATTGCCCTTCAAACGATTTCCTTTCATGAGGGGGTACAATGCTGTGAATGTACACATCCTGGAAAGTATATTTGATTTGTATTTGTTTTATAACCACAAGCCCTTGGTACTTCACTGTAAGGCTGAAGTCTGCTATTCTCATCAAATCACAGAATTATAGAATACTTTGAGTTGGAAGGGACATTTAAAGGTCATCTAGGCTTATCCTTCTGGATTGAGCATGGACATCTTGAGCTAGATCAGGTTGCTCAGAGCCTGTCCAACTTGACCTTGAATGTTACCAGGAATGGGGCATCTACCACTTCTCCAGGAGCTTGTTCCAGTGTTTCACCATCCTCACAGAATCTTTCTAACATTTGATATAAACCTCCCCTCTTTCAGTTTAAAGCCTTTACCACTTATCCTATCCCTGCATGCCCTTGCCAAAAATCCTTCTCCAGCTTCCTCGTAGGCTCCCTTCAGGTACTGGAAGGCTGAAAGCAGTACCTGGTGTGTTTTGTCTCTCTGTGAGTACATGAGAATGATGACCATCCCTTGCTGAGTCTGAGGTCACAGGATTCCTGACAATGGGGATAAACCTTGGGAGCATCCCCTAGGAATAACCAGGGAGTGCTGATATTTTGCTTTCACAAGTTGCTTAGTCTACTCCCGCTTTCCCATCTATAACACATATTTCTTAGCCATATGTTGCTCTTCTTTTTTAAAAAAAGCAGCTAGAGAAAGATTAGAGCCTGCAGTTATTTCTGTTAGGAGGGAAGATGTAACAAGATGTGTGTTTGATGCCAGCATTTTATTTTTAAGGAGGTACAAATTTGTGATGAAGTCATCTTTGAATGGAGGAGGGGCTGCATTAAAGGGTACATTTATGGCTTGTAGCCCTCTTGTTTTTTAAATAAAACCTCCTCAGTGTGCTGCCCCCCTCCCTGATCCCTTACTGGTGCTTCTAGCTCAGCCTAAAACCTCCCCAACCACTTGAGTGTGGTGCCAGCTCCAGGAGCAGCAAGGTTTCTCCCTGGCACAGGCACACCCTCTCCCCTCCAGCCTGCCAGTATTTCTTAGTAGCCTTCCAGACACTTCAGTTTGAAATGTTATCTTAATTTCATTCATGTGGTGATTTTGTCTAATTGTCAGCTTTTTGTTGAATTTTTCCCTTGCCTATTTGTACAAATATTTTAACACTGTGATTTTTTTTTAATATTGCCCTTTTTACTTCCAGGGGCAGCAGGATGTGTTATAGTATTTGTCTACACAACTTAGTTCAGGTTTTTTTGTTGTCCTGAGTTTCCAACATTAAAATCTCCTATAAAAAGAAAAAAGTATTTTCTGTGTGCCACAGATCCAGGAGACCAGTAATCCATGTTTCTTTTCCTGCTGTTTATTATTTGATGCCTTTTTATTTTGCCTCTGCACTTTAGATGTAACTCCTTTCCATGCAAAGTTAACCTGGCTTGGTTGTTTATTCCTTGTAGGAGAGTTCATGCATGCCCTGGACTATTCTCATTGCCTGCTCCCAGACAATCTCTCTCTGAGTCAGGCATTGCCAGAGTCATGCTTTGCTTCAGTGAAACTTCACCTGCTGGTGGCATCCTGCAGTATTGTCTCTGGTGTTCACAACATGGATTTTTATGCGACTTTTTCAAATTCACATTTCTCAAACTCCATCCTTGTGCTCACCAACTCAAAGATACTTCACTTTCCAGCTACATTAAACTTCCCTAAGGTGAATGAGTGTTTCAGGTTTCTACCTCCATGTACAGATTGTTTTCCCTGTGTGACCTTTTTAGCATTTGAGGTTTACCAGATGTTTCTGATAATCTTCTTGATAAGGCTTTGTAGTTTCTCTAAATGTTTCTACTGTTCATCAGCAGTTCTCAGTTATTAGCTTGAATTTTAATTATTTATATTTATGTCCAGATGATGTAATTGTCATCTGACATACAAGCAGAGACTTCAATAGCCAATGGCTTTTCACAGAATTTCAAAGAACAAATCCAAGTCATGAGAGTTGGCATATCATTCATATTTCCCTTTTTAATTTGCTTTAAAGTCAGAAGAAAAAGGCATGGAAAGAAATGTCTATGTAGTGAATGAAGACATTGTTTTAATGCTAGACAAATAAATTCTAAATAAGAGTAAGAACTTCTCTTTTCCAAACTGATTTCTGTGATTATCTTATAATAAAACTGTAGTAAACACTAAAAGACTAGCTGAAACTTGGTGAAATATAATAATATGTTTATGTAGTGAAAATAAAAATATCTTTAAATAGTAAAAGAGGGTTCCCTCTAAATGGTAATAGTAAAGTATCTTCATATACTAAATGTTTATTTTAAATTCAGTGTTTTCCTTTCTGTCGGCTAAGAAGCTTTTGATAATTTCAAATAATTTGCTCTGTTCTCCAGCTACTTAAATTTTCAGTGGTTTTCTATATGACACTTTTTTCAAAAGGAAGTCCAAATAAATTATGTCAACTGGTTCTCTTTTATCCATTTTATCCATTATTATGCTTGTGGAGTATGACCCACTTTGAGAAGTTTATCAGATGAGAAAGAGTTACATAGTGGTATAATACAGACCAAGCTACTGTCTAAATGTATCTTCAAGCACCATAATGGAAAGTGGGACTCTTCAGATCACTGTAAATTAAATTGATTAATAATACATCATGATAAAATGAATTTTTCATGGTTTGGGAGCTAATGTTCTCAATTATTCAGCAATGCAAAATGAAGGAAACTTGCATATAAACAGCATGCAAGAGTTGATCCATGAAATCTTTATTTAGAATACAAAGAATTAATTTTTTTAATGCACTACAACAATTTTACTAAAAATATCTTTTGCTTTTGGTGGTAAAAATAAAGTCAGAAATTAAACTGACCATATACAGACAGTGAAAGTGTCTTGTTTATTACAGCAACAGCACACACACTTTAATCATTGTATATTTAAAATTTTCCCATTTTTTACTTCTTCAATGTTATGAAATAAAAATTTTGTTCCACACAGTTAATGTTGCAGTTTCTGGAATGAATTTGCAGTGCTCTTATAGGAATTTCTATTGTCTTTTGAAAATGTTTTTGTTAGAGAAATTTTTAGACCATTCAATTTATAAACATTGATGATGTTGATGTGTGTTTTTCCTGGGCCCTGATTCCAAGTCATAATCCTGTGTGCTTGAACCTTGAAGTGTTTTAGTGGAACTGAATTTCGAGAATTCAGAAATTATTTTCAGAAAAATTATGTCCAAAATGGATACTTTTTGTTTAGCAGTCTTCTTTGTTTGGTTGCTTTTAACACATAATTTCAATTAGGATTATTTTTTATTCACAAATATTCTGAATGTGGCCAATTATACTGGAAAATAAATTGCTTCTAGTCCATGTACTAATCTCAGCAATAACTACATAATTTTGTAGTATCTCACCATGAAATATTAGCAGTATAAGCTTCTATACTGTCCTCTTGGACATTGTTTATTGTCATTTTTTATCACTGAACACATCTAAGGGCACACACTAGTAATGCTGAACACTTGTAACATCTGAGTGCTCCAAAATATTCAATATTTCTCAGGACTTGGCCTGTAGAAATGAGAAATGGGAAACACTTGTCTCTGTCTAAATCCTCTTTATATAACTCATGATCAATTCCCTAGTGGGTATTATTTAATAAATGCCATGATCACCTCCTTTGTGGAATAAACTTTAACTTTGGTGGAAGGATTAAAATGTAGATTGATTGCAAGGTTCAACCTCTGCTGTCTGGTGTCACTTTAGGTGAGTTGAGATTAGTGCCTCCACATACTGTAGCAATGGAGGCTGACTTTTCTGAATTATTCTCTATTCAAACCTTGTATGAAGTAGAGGTCTTGATTCTCCTTCTCCACATTACTAAATAAATTATGTGGCTGAGATTACAGGTGTAGTAAACTATCACTCAATATATCCCTAATCTTGGACACACATTCTCTGTGGCAATATCTTTGCACCAATGGAAAGTTCAGTTAAAGTCTGCCGAGCTACTCACAGGGAGGTGATCTGCTATGCAATACTTTATTTTAAAAAAAAAAAAACAAAAAAAGAAAAAAAAAACAAGT
>WAAG01048108.1:0-14832 GCA_013390105.1 Tichodroma muraria | reverse complement strand
GCACTTGGCCTTGTTGAGCTTTAGAGGGTCTGTAAAAGCACAAGATGAGCTGTCCAGGTGTGATTGTCCACACAGGGAGGTTCAATGCTAAGATTGAAGGGCAGGATTGTCTTGCTCAGCCATAGCCACGTGATGCCTTCGGTGTCTGGAGTGCAGGAGAAAGAAGCAATGATAAGGCTTGGCAGGGAATTATGAATGTAGTGATGTAAGACATCAATCTTGGTGAAAAATGAAGACTTAGGAGGGATGTGTTCATCACTCAGGCTCTTGTGTACATTGGAAGTAGCTCAGTAAATCATAGCTGTTATTTTGGCACTGCTGGTGTGTCAGGGTGTTTCACTTCCATAAAAAATCACTGAGATTCTCTAAGAACTTCAGATACTGCAGCCCAGCAAGTGCCAGATTTTTAAAGATGAAGAGGTTATTAAAGATGAAGAGGTACTCAGGGAGGAGAAGTGTATTGAACCTTGGGAAGGTGAATAGTTTTGCAGCAGGTGGAAGCCTGGAGATAGTGGGCAGCATCTGTGGGAAAGGCAGCCTGGCTGGGGCTGGCCCTTGGGTTCCAAAAGCTTTTGAGGAAGCAAAGGCCATCAGGGATCAGGGAGTCTCTGGGTTGTTGATGGCCTGGTTAGAGGTGGGAGATGAAAGGTGAGTGCATGTGATCCCCTCTTGCTGTGAGGGGAGAATTCACCCTGGACTAGGCAGGATTAACTTTAGAGCTTCTCCACATCATTCCACAGCAGCAGCAGTCAGGAATAATCCCCTGCTGTGCTGCTCTGTGGAGCTAAGGCTCATCTGCACCTTGAGTGGTGGCTGCAGTTCTGCTCTTTCAGCATCGGTAGGTGCAGAGGAGCAATGAAAGCTTTCTAGAAGGGCACTAAAGGTGATGGAGAGGTTTGAGTGGCTTCCCTGTAAGTAACAACAAAAGTGAAACCTTTCTGTCAAAGAAACTGAGCAGGGCCTGCATTAGAAGCCTACTGACACAAAGAAAGTGAAAGGAGGGATTATTTCTGTTCCCTGTTTGGGTAGAAAGTGAAACTAGGAGCTGGCACACCCCAAACAAAGGAACTTCACGGTGAAGCTGTGGAACTCTGTCACGGGATATTGCAAATATTAACTTCATGCTGCTTTGAGAAAGTCAAATGCTGAGGCTGTGTCAAATTTGCCCGACTCCACCTTTCTTGGGAAGCCTTTGTTGTGTGGTTGGGAGGCTGGAGGATGTGATCTGTGCCTGCCATGGCATTTGGTCCCTGGGAGGAGGTGCTGTCCTGAGTGAGCTTTTTGCTGTGACTGGGAACATCACCCAGAAGCGTCGCAGGCCAGCAGAGACTCTGCCACGTGCAGCGTAACAGGGGTTGTGCCATGCTTACATCAAGGATGCTCAGCCTTGTGGGGGTATAGGATTTGATAATAAATTCCTAAAATCCACCCTGTGGCATTGTATTTCCTGAAATACCATGAGTGCCCTGCCTGGTAAGGCCAGAAGGGTTGAGCGAAGCTAATTCCTGAGTACAGAAATCACCAGTTCTCTCAGACAAATAACCCTCTGAATCACAGGGTGTTCTGAGTTGGAAGGGATCCACAAGGATGGTCAGAGTCCAGCTCCTGGCCCCGCACAGGACTGGGCTGGGCAGCTGGGGGTTCACGCCCTGCCTGACACCTCTCTGTCCCCCAGGTGACCTCTTGAGTAGCCTCTTGCAGAGCCCCAGCGCGGCCAAACTGCTGAACCAGCCCATCCCCATCCTGGACACAGACAGCGAATACATCTGCTCCCTGGCCCTGGAGTGCCTGGCACACCTGTTCAGCTGGATCCCTTTGTCCACGAGCATCACCCCGTCCCTGCTCACCACCATCTTCCACTTCGCGCGCTTCGGCTGCGACACCCGCGCCCGCAAAATGTCCTCGGTGAACGGCAGCAGCCACAACTCGGTGCTGGGGCAGGAGCGGGGCCGCCTGGGCGTGCTGGCCATGGCCTGCATCAACGAACTCATGTCCAAGAACTGCGTGCCTATGGAGTTCGAGGAGTACCTGCTCCGCATGTTCCAGCAGACTTTCTACCTCCTGCAGAAGATCACCAAGGAGAACAACGCGCACACGGTGAAGAGCCGGCTCGAGGAGCTCGATGAGAGGTAGGAGCGGCTCGGCTGCCGTGCCGGGGCCCCGTGCTTCCTCTGAAGGACTGGGGGCTTTGCTTTGGGCTCGTGCGTGGTGTGTCTCGTGGCCTGTTTTTCAGAGCACTGAGCCAGGGCGGCCCAGGTAAGGGCTCGGTGCTGAGGGAGCTGCTGGCCCAGGTTTGTGTTCCTTGCTGTCCCTTCCCTCCCCTGCCCCCGTTCGTTGCTGTTTGACTGCAGGTCTGAGGTGGCACCGGGGCTGAACCCGTTGTCACAGAATCTAGAAGAGGCTCAGTGAGGTAAAGCCACTGCAGTGTCCCCTCTGGTCAGTGTCTGCCACTCTGCCCACCCCACACAGAGTGGGGACACATCCTGCGAGTCATGGCTTGGGAGAAAACAGCAGAAGCTTCCTACCCTCCATTGAGCCGTGGCCATTTCTGATTATTTTTTATTTTTGCTTTTTAAATTTTTTTTTTAAAGAGCACCAAACATGGCTTGGGGAGCTGTGCTCAGTGGTGAATGGCTCCACTTCCAAGGCTCTCCACAAGCGTGGCTGGAGGCAACAGGGAAGCAGCAGCACCTTGGGAAGCTGTGTATTCTCATTTTCCAGGGTGTTACTGCCACCTTTTGTTCCCTAGGACAGCTCCACTCTCTTACATCAGCTATTCCTACTTGTAGGAGACAAAGTGAGGCTCCTGTTGCTGTTGTGTTGAGTGGCTAAGCCGGGCTGTTGGCAGGGTGGTGACTTGGTGCTGCCTCTTGTCACAGAGCTGCTGACAGTGTCAGACAGTGCTGACAGTGGTTGTAACTGTGTCAAAGTGCTGAGTACCTTACTATGGGTATACAAGGGTGGAAATAAGTTTCCACTCAGGAGAAAAAAAAACATTTAGGCAAAAAGCTGTGGGTCATTCGTAGAGAGGACTTGCACATTTCTGCTGTGGAATTCTGCTTTTCCACATCCTTAGATAAAGGTACGACTCTGCGGTGGTAAATCCAGGCTCACAGGGAATTCTGCTGCTCGTGTTTTGCTAACTCTGACTTGTGTCGCTCTCTGCCTTTAAATGAGACATGTGGGATTGTGCCACCTTTGCCTGCAAGGCACAGAGAGCCAGGAGTTCCCCTCTGGAGTTCAGAAAAGCTCTCCTGGAAACCCACAATCCCCAATTTAGCTGTTCTTTCTTCTATGGAGAGTATCAAGCAGCCTTTGAGGCCAGCCTTCAGTGGAGGGTCTGGAGCTGTGCCGGCCTGGGCAGAGGTGGTGTTGCCATTCCCTGGCATTCCTTAGACCTGGGAACTTAGGAAGATCTAAGGAATCCCTGTGGATTCCTTATCCATAGGGACTGTTGGTGTCTGGAGTTGGGAGACCCCTTTATTCATTGCTAAGGTCTGAAATAGGGATGGAACCAAGATGTTCTGGAGGCTGGAAAAGTCCCGCTGGCTTCTAGGGGACAGGAGCTTTCTTTTCTCCTTGTCTTCTCTGTGGAAAAGGCCGTGAGGACATCTTCTTTGTCACTTAAGGGCACAGCTGTACTTTTTGTGGCCAAAACTGAAGGACTTAGTGCATGGAAGTGTCGTCCTGGCTTGGGCTAACAAAATCCTGAACGAAAGAAGAAACCCCCTTCAGTAGATGGGTGTGCTCAGAACCTGCAGGCCTTGGAGTCCTTCCTTGCCTTCCTCTTGTGCTGCTGGTTATTTTTGTTCTGTTAAAAATCAGTCTGAACACTCTGGAACTGCCAGACTGGTCCAGGAAAGAGTAAGTTCAAATTGCCTTTTGCTTCATTTGTGTTTGGCTTTGAAGATCACAAAACATGGGAAGTGGCTGGTAAGGATCCAGGCAATGGCTCAGTGGTTGGAGAAGGGGGCTGGGGGCCAAGGAAGACTTTCACTGGTCTCAGGTCAGAGCCTGTTTAGAAAATAAAAATTAAAAGGATGGAGATTTTTGAGTCTGGACTTCTTTTTTTTTTCTTTTTTTCCCCCCCAGCTTTGATTTGAAGTGTTTGATCTGTGCTCAGGTGTGCTCAGTGATCTCCTGTCAAGTAGGCAGTGCCAAATAAAGAAGGAACTTCATCTTTTTTTGCATTTTCAAAGCAGTGTGTGGTTTTGAAGGCTCACAACAACCCCCAGTGCTGCAGCTCTGTCAGCTGGCAGTGCTGCTGCTCGTGAGGGAGTTCTTGTTAGGAAGAGTGGGGATTCCCAAAAAAAAACCCCAAACCCCCAGAGTTAGCAGCAGTGCAGAGCAGGCAGCAGAGTAAAACCAGGCTGCTCATGCCTGTCTGAAACTGTGCTGAGCCCATCTTTTTATTCCAAATACAGACTTTAGGTTAGTTTCATGCATTTCAGAGCTCTGGCATGGGGGAGGGCTGGAATTGCCTGTGTGTGATGTGTGTGTGGTGCTGCCATCCCTCCTGTGGCTGATGGAGTGTTTAACTCTTGCTGCACGGGTGGGTCTGGCGATGACTTTTAACGCTGCTGAAGCTCGTGCTGTGCAGGGTGTGTTTGTGTTCCCCAGTGGAAGCTCACCCCACTGGGGGCTTTGCTGTTTTTCCCTCAAGAGCTCTCCCTGCTGCACCCAGGTCGTGCTCTTGCTGCAGTCCCTGAATATTTGGTGGCAGACTCCCTTTGGGAACTACACTTTGTACATTCCCTGAGGAGTGAAAGCCCCATGCTTTGGAGGAAGATTTCTCTTTCACTTCCATTTTCAGTCCCAAGCCTGGGCTCAGCTCAGAAACTCTTGGATGGCTGATCTCCACTGCAGGAGGAATTTTCCTTTCCAGCTCTCAGCTCCCTGGCTCTCCTACCCCCTCCTTAGAGGGGTAAATGTAACCCCTCTATTGCTGATTCCTGCCCTAACTTCTTGCTTCCGGCTGAATTCCTCTGGAGTACAGTTCATTTCACTAATCCTGTCTCCATCAGTACAATGACCTTTGCCACCAAATTATTTATCCAGGACGGAGGGGGTTGTGTTCATTTGCAGGCCTGGTTGAACTCCATATTTATCTGAATATTAAAGGTGCTTTTGACTAGATTGTCTTTTCTGCTGTTTCAGGTTTAAAGGAGCCCCTCCTGTAGGTAATTGTTGCAGGGCTTTACATTTTAATTGTTCTGCTGTTAGTTGTAACTTTGCTTTGAATGAGAAGACTTTGGGTGGCTTTGTTCACTGTCTCAATGGGATTGCTTTCCCTTGGGGAACCTTCCCTGTTTTTTCTCAGTGCTTTCTCCTTTCCCTTGTAGCTACATTGAGAAGTTCACAGATTTCCTCCGTCTCTTTGTGAGCGTCCACCTACGGAGGATCGAATCCTACTCCCAGTTCCCCGTGGTTGAATTCCTGGCCCTGTTGTTCAAGTACACTTTCCACCAGGTACAGCCCCACATCCTCGTTTTTCCCAATCTGCTCTGTTGTCCAGGGCCAGCTTGTTTGCCCCAGTCAACCCAAAAAAAGAGCATTTAACTGATCTTACTGGCACTTCCCAGTGGTGCTGGGAACTTGGAATTGCCTTAATGTGCTCTTGGATTTAGCTGGAGGCAGAGGTCACAGGTGGTTACCCTGCAACAACAACTTGTCTGATGTTTAACTTTGCTTCTGCTTTAATTTTTTTCTAGTCCTTGGAATGGACAATGTGTGGAAAAGTCTCTCAGACTTGCTTGGTTTCTGTTTGGGGATGCTGTTCTTTGTCCCTCATTCTGTGGCTTTCTGTAGCTTTTAGTTTTTGTATTAAAAACCCCCAAGCCCTCTGACTTTAGGTTGGTTTTGCCTTGCTGTAGAAGCTGTCAGTGCAACTCAGACCCATTTACACAGGAATAAAGACAAGGAAACAGCTTTCTAATATCACAGAATCATGGAATGGTTTTGTTTGGAAGGGACCTCAGAGCCCAGCCAGTGTCAACCCTGCCATGGGCAGGAACACCTCCCACTGTTCCAGGCTGCTCCAAGCCCCAAAGTCCAGCCTGGCCTTGGACACTTCAGGGATCCAGGGGCAGCCCCAGCTGCTCTGGGCACCCTGGGCCAGGGCCTCCCCACCCTCACAGGAACAATTCCTTCCCAATATTCCACCTAACCCTGCCCTCTGGCAGTGGAAGCCATTCCCTGTGTCCTGTTCCTCCATCCCTTGTCCCAAGTCCCTCTGCAGCTCTCCTGGAGCCCCTTTAGGCACTGGAATGCTGGAAGCTGGTGTAGCAAGCCATGAGATGGGTTAATGCTGACACCAGCCTTGTAATTCCTGGGTTCCTGCCCTTGTACAAAAGCTCTTGCTCATCTTTTGACAGCTCTGAATCTCTCCAGTGACATCCTAGAACTGTTTCAATAAAGCAAGAAGCTCTTCCCATGGATTGAAATGGATGTTGCCTCCTGTTTTCATTGTGTGAAATGCATCTTGCCATGGCTTGCAGTACTTACTGGGAATTTTGGTGTCTTTCAGCCTACACATGAAGGTTACTTTTCCTGCTTGGACATCTGGACACTCTTCTTGGACTATCTGACCAGCAAAATCAAAAGTCGCCTGGCAGACAAAGAAGCAGTGCTCAACAGGTGAGGGCTGGGGAGCTGCCAGGGTGGGACAGCCTGGTATCATGGAATGGGTTGGGGTGGAGGGACCTTAAAGCTCATCTCATCCCACCCCCTGCCATGGGCAGAAACACCTAACACTGTCCCAGGCTGCTCCAAGCCCCATCCAGCCTGGCCTTGGACACTTCCAGGGATCCAGGGGCAGCCACAGCTGCTCTGGGCACCTTGGGCCTCCCCACCCTCACAGGGTAAGAATTTTTTTCCTACAGCAGCAAAGAGATTTTGTGGTCACTGGAAGAGCTGTGAGAAACAAGCTACTGCTTACAGCAGCCTCCTGTGAGGTTACAGCAGCCTCCTGTGTTTGGAGTCCTTTCTTTTTCTAAAATCATGAAGTATAAAAAGCATAAACCTCAGTGTTTCACACTCATTCACAAGAATTCAGGCTGAGCAGGTTTGGGTAGACAAACTGTCACTTACATATGTTGTGTGTGAACCTTGCAGGCAGAGGAAGGAAGCTTTGTAGTCTAAAATAGAACTGGAGTACATTTTAGCACAAATGAGAGGAGGAAACTACAGCACAAGTTGCTTATTTAGTGTTCACACAGCTCATACAACTAATTAATGAATTAGGAAACAAATTTTATTTAATTAGGATTTAAAATTTCCTCTTTAAATAGAGGATGTGTTTCTGAGAAATACAGATGAGACTGGAATTCAAAAGTTTCACTTGCCTACTACTGTGTGTATTGATTACAACAGTGGTTGGCAGCTCTTCCTTGGCAGATGCTGACCCTGAAGGGGGTGAGTTTTGTTTGAGAAGAGTCCCTTTGTTGCCACTTGAAAAATCTGATGAATATCCTGGTGAGTTGTGGTTTTGGGGTTTAAGAGCACCATGGTCTGTGCCATGTTTAGTTCTGCTGAGTGCAGAAGGAAGATTCTTTCCCTCGAGCACCCTGAGCAGCAGCAGTTGGTGTTTAAAAGCCACCCTGGCATCATAACCACAAGGAAAAGTGGAACTACTATAGAGCAGACAGCTCCTCCTTTCAGCATGGGAACTGTGGGGTTTGAATTTCTCAAGAAGTAGATTTTTGGGTTGGAACTTCACGATCTGCTCCTGTACCTGCCTAACGTGCGTGTCGTGCGTGTTGTCTTGGTGTCACTCAGCTTGTGATGGAGAAAATAGGACCAAAAAGCTGTCTCTAGGTCTGTCAGACTACAAAATCACAAATAAAGCTTGTGAGTGGTTGGGGCTGTGCTGTGTGTCAGAGCTGCCTGTCCTCAGTGGCAGCTCTGACATCTCCACGTCCCTGCACACCCTGAGCCGTGGGAACTCTGAGCTGGGCAGTCTGGGAGTGGTTGCACCACAGGGGCACAGAGGACATTTCCTGTTTCTGTGGTTCAGAAACTTTGCATTTTGTGCACAGTGCCACTTTTACCACTGGAGAAGTTGCCAAATCCAAGGTTACACCACCTTGCCCAGAGCTTGCAGCTGCCTGGCTGGTGGCACAGCTGACTGTCACATCTGACACTTGGCTCGCGTCATGCTCTGCGTCTGTTACTCTTTTTTTAATGCCTGTTTTTCCAACCTGATTTTCCCTAGAAAAAAAGCAGGATTTTTTAATGAGACCCCAGCTGTTTAGAGAAGAAAGTTTTTCAAGGAAAAATCAGACTAACCCTGCTTGAAATCCCTGAAGTTTGGTGTTGTGGCACCAGGGGTGTTGCGTGCTCTGCTGAGATTGCAGCTTGGCATTATTTCTGTTGGCTCTCTGTGCCAGCTCCTGGGCTCCCAGAGGTGCAGGGATGTTTCAGTGATGTGCCTTCAGCGTTACAGTGCGAGCAGGAGCGGGGCTCACTTTGTTTCAGGGGAGAAGGGCCTGAATTTCACTGTGGGGAAGGAGACAGCAGCACAGACGGGCTCAAGGTCCCACCTGAGACAGCAACAACTGCCCTGGTCCCTCTGTTCCTCGTTCAGTGCCCAGAGCAGAGCAGCAGAGGCTGCTGAGGACAGCCCAGGCTACAAGGGGCTCTTGGTGCCTCCTGTTTGTGGACACCTGGTGGTCTTCCTGGCAAACTGCTCCTGCTTTTCCTGTTTTGAACTCTGGGGCTGTTTCTGTTGCTGACAATCCTCCCTTTCCCTTCCAGAGGCTATTGAAGGATATTGGGTATTGCCAAGGCTGTTTCCTTACAGGTACCTTGTGACCTGAAATGAGCTGATACCTTGAATCCTGGAGCTGCTTGGTGTAACTGTTCTGGTTTAGATTTCTTTTGCTGGAAGGGTTTTACTCAGCTCTTTGTGTCTCCCTGGTGGCTGCAGGTACGAAGATGCCTTGGTTCTGTTGCTGACAGAGGTGTTGAACCGGATCCAGTTCAGGTATAACCAGGCACAGCTGGAGGAGCTGGATGACGAGACCCTGGATGATGATGTAAGGAGCAGAGCTGGACAGGACAGGGCCACGTGTGAACCCTTGCACTGCTGACACCTGGAGTGGCTTTTCCAGAGCTTGTACTTGGGAGTATGGGCTAAACAGCTGCCTCTCCCCTCCCTTCGTGTGTGGGGTTTGAGCTGTAAAACAGCTTCAGATGCTTTTCAGAAAAAGTCACACTGAAGATGTAACCTTTGGGTTTCATTTGGTTCTTACTGGGGGAAAATGTAGATCCTTATGTTCTGATTGACAGAAGTATTAGATGTCCATGTCTGGACACCTTTGGAATTTAAAGTGTTTAATTAGTTTGGAATTAATTTGGGAATTTAAATGCTAAAATATCTCTGAAGGAAAATCTTGAAGCTGTGTACTGCTGGTGCTTGTGTTTAAGCTTATTTCTCCTAAGTTGGTATTGATAAAAAACATCTTGAAGCTGATAAATGTCAAAGTGGAGTGGGTGGCCAAAATGGGTGGGGCCAGAGCCATGGAAGGGCAGGCCAGCTGTCACAAGAAGGTAGATGAAGGAGCAGAGGGAATTTCCTCATGAAGGGATCAGACAGATGTTTAAATTCTGGTGTGTTGAGGGCTGGTCACATCACAGCTTCTGAGCTTGATAGCAGCACCATTTCATAAGCAAAATAAATTATTTTCTTGATTCATTTGACACTTTGTGTCACCTGGATAATTAGCTGTCATAGCCCTGCAAAGACCATGTTGGTGTTTGGATGCCTTTCCATGGTGATAATAATGTCCCAAATAAGGGTATCAATTATCTGGAGCAGCCCTGATGAAGTTGTCCTTATGCTTTCAAAACAGGGTGGCAGATGATGATGCGTGCAAGACTTTTAAGCTTTTGGTATAAAATTTGAAAGGGGTTTTAGTTCATTATTTAAGGATGAAATTGAGTCAGGGCATGGTGCTATTGATTCCGTTGCTTATGTTGCTGTGTGTGTTTCTTGTTCCCATTTTTACCTTCTCTTATTAATGGCAGGTTTGGGCTATGATGGTAACAGGCAGCTTCTTTCTCAGTCGCCTGTGTAGCTGAGCATGGAAAGAGTCTTTTACTGTTAAAATAATTGTTTAATTCACCTATCAAGTCACTGCCACTCTTTCCCCTCCCTTCTCCTGCACTGTCCCCCCAGTTTTATCGGTTCCGTATGAAAACAGAATGAATTCTCTATGAAAATAAGTTTGAGTGGAGTGTGCGAGTTACATTTCTCTAAGGGGCTGTTTTGGGGGGTGTTTCTCCCTCCTGTCCCTCCCTCCCCAGCGTCCCAAAAGCTCTGTGCTGCCCTGGGAAGGGCTGTGCTCACCCCAATGTCCTTTTTGTTTGCAGCAGCAAACGGAGTGGCAGCGGTACTTGCGCCAGAGCTTGGAAGTGGTGGCCAAAGTCATGGAGCTCCTGCCAACTCACGCCTTCTCCACACTCGTAAGTCCTTCCCCAGGCCCAAAGTGCCACATGGAATGAGCACCAACTGCTGCTGATTTTTTTTGATGGATGCCTCAGTGCCAAAAAAAAAAATGTAGGGAAATTTGGGGTTGGATGCAAAACTTGGCAAGGGGAGATTAGAAATTGAAGAGAGAAAATTGTTTCTTTGGCTCTGTCGCATTTCTTGGTGTGTTTTGAAGAGAGTGCTTCAGTGTCTAAGTCCAGCTTGGTGGACACTCTTTAGAAATTCCCACCTCTCAAAGTGTAAACATTTGGCAGCAGCCCCTCCGTGCTGTTTATCTTGGCCTTTATCTCAGAGGCAGGGCTGTGAATTGGGCAGATAAGTGTCATTATTAGAGCTTTAAAGATAATGGAATCTTTGTTTTAATTAAAGGCTAGATTAAAATGCTGGAGAGAGGCCTTGGACTGTTGGGAAGCAGATCTGATCTGGATAAGTGCTTCTCTTCAGCTGCTGTCACTACCTTTGGTGGTGTAAAAGTTGTCTGGGTTTGTAGCATCCTAACAATTTTGAGGAGATCTTGAGGCTGGAAGTGCAGCCCAGAATTCCGAGCAGTCCAGGCAGGGTTTTGCTGAGTGAGGAGAAAGGGAAATAACAGCAGTGGGATCTCAACAAGTGCATCAGTCCTGCTGGGATCACTGCACACCTCGACCTCTGAACTGTATTCCCAGGAAGCAGAGAAAACCGGGCTGCTGCAGAGGCAGAAGATGCCTGACCTGAAGTGCCTTTGCAATTGCTGTTTTTCTTGAAGCAGGGAAGCAGGAGAAGCCTGTCACTGGAAGGGGGGAGCAAAAGCAGGGGCTGCTGTGCAGCTTTGGCGTGAGTCAGCGGGAGGCACCACGGAGCCGAGCGGGTGTTTCGTGGAGCAGATGGATCTGATGGAGCAGAGCATGTGGCTTCCTTGGAGTAACACATTCACATGAGGAAGGCTCTGTGGTTTTTTAAACTCCCCTCAGGCAATTATGCAAAGACACTCCACTGTTAATTAGGCACAGCATGTTGGAAGCCCGGTAGGGAGTGTTTTCCTGAGCCCTGCGTTGTTCCTTCTTGTGAACTGGGGAATGTGGGAGGCTCTCAAGCAGTTCCCAGTGTTTTTCCCAGTGGCTGCAGAGCTGATGGGTGCAGTGGTCAGTTTAGGAGTTTTAGCAGTGGCAAATAATTAAAGCAGTGGACAGCAGCTGCCATTAGTCCATCCCATGCTGAGCAAGGAAAGGCTGCAGCTCCTTCTGCTGATGGGCGAGAGAACTTCCATAAAGCAACCACCAATTTCAACCATTTTCCCCAACAGAAATTAAATAGAGCTGTGCCAGGCTGAAAGGGTTGAGAAATACCCTTCAGCTGAAGTATGAGCAGGACCTGGCATGTTTGCTGTCACTGCTGAGTGATGGAGCTGGGCTGGCACTCTGCTCCCACACCGGGGGGTGCATGAGGACTGTGGTGTTTTTTCCTTCAGCTGTTTTCCCCATGGAATTTCAGCTGCTGCAGCCTATAGCTTGCTGGCAGAGTGCTGCCCTGCTTCCCTTCTGTACCCTGGCAGAGGCACTGAACTCAGCTTCCTGGTTGCATAATATTTTGGGAGATTTTCAAGTATCACCTTTTGAGAAGGGGATGCTGCCAGGTGAGGTGGGTGAGCGCAGACCTCGCTTGAGACTCTGCCACTCCTCTGCTCCTTGGCCCGGGCTGTACCTCCAGCTGTGTATTCCTGGTGCTGACGTGCTGTGCCCTCACTTGCACTGTCAGACCACTGCCTTGTCAGGCTGATGGCTGGGGTTAGGGGCCAAGGAGAGCTGCCACTGGGAAGGGCCTTCAGGGCAGTGACCTTTGTTCTCCTGACAGCTGTCAGGACCTTGGAAGTTGTGGGATGCAGGATCAGCCTGAAGCCCATCCTGCCCTTCCTCCAAATGTTTGTCTGAAGGCGCTGGGGAGAAATGAGAGAACTCTGCTCTGGCAGTAGTCGGGTGTTACTGTCTGCCAGACCCCGGGATCACAATCAGTTCTTCTCTCTTCCAGTTTCCCGTTCTGCAGGATAACCTGGAAGTGTATCTGGGGCTCCAGCAGTTCGTGGTCACTTCAGGAACAGGTAATAACCACCCTCAAACTCTGTGCTCCTCCCTCTTTCATCATTGCAAAACCACCCTAGACTTGCTTCGGTGATGTTTTTTCTATATTCAGTTGATCAGAACCTGTGTGGTGTCTCATGGCTCAGTAGTTAAACTCCAGCAGCAGACAGAGATCTCATAATATGATTTATTCTTATTGGCTTGGTTCTTTCCTTGTTCTGGTATTTGAAATGAAGATACCAGAGGTGTTCAGAACAAGTGTGCAGCACCAAATACTACAGCTCCTTCCTGAGAAACAAGGGCAGCAACAGTAGTGGATCTGCCTGAGGGGAGGTTGTAGTTTAAGGTAATACTGAAATTTCCTGGTGTGACCAGGAAAGGAATCTGTCACATCTCCAATACTGCTGGACATGGTAGAATGGTGCCAGTTCTAGAAAAAATATTCCCAGTTTTAGGATCACTTCAGCCCTAGGACAAGCAATGTGTAGGGGTTTAGTGCTCTAGCACCAGCCTCCTATAGGAACTGTCCTGGGGGCTGGATCAGCAGCAGCAGCTCAGATGCAGCTCTGGATTGAGCCCTGGGTGTTGGCACAGAATCCCAGAATGGGTCAGGTTGGAAGGGACCAGAGGGAGCCTCTGATCCAACTTCCCTGCTCATCCCAGAGCACGTGGCACAGGATCGTTTGTATTGATGACACGAAATGGAGAGGTTGTTGCTGAAAGCTTGATCTGAGATTAAATACAGTCAGTGGAAAGAAAATCTGATTTTCTTCGAAAGGGAGTGTTGCAGAACGTATTTGCTTCTTTAGTAGAAGCTCTGGAATGTTTGAGCCCAGGTGTCCACACCTGAGCAGCGGGAGGATTGTGTGGGGCTGGAAAACATGGTTAGCGGATTGTTTCTTGTGCCTGAGAAATATGGAAGTGCACAACACACCCCACATCAGAAGTGAAGTCACAAATTCTCTGTCCCAAATCTGCTGCTGGATCACTGGAACTGTAGCCAGCAGAGGGAGCGTGGAAAACCACCCTCTCCATGTGGGAAACCACCTTCTCCAGAGCTGGGAATGCTCCTGATGGAAGCAGAAAACAGAAAGGCTCCTGTTTGTGTAGGAATTAACACCATACAAAAGGAAATAAAGGTGTAAAATGCTGAAATAGTTGCTGACATCTTTATCAGCCTTTGAAGTGTTGTCAGGAGAGCTGAGCTTCCTTTCCAAGCTCGAGTGCTGCAGTGCCTTGGCCAGTGCTGCCATCTGACCCGTGACCCTGTGCCGAGCTGATTTCAGAATAATGCTTGTCAAATAAACTTCGCATTTCCTGTCATTTCCCATCCCCAAGAGCTGCAGGGATTAATCAGAGAGTTGTGGGGGGTTTTCCCCTTGCTCGAGCAGGGATTTCCAGCCCCGGGGGCAGCTGTTAGAGAAACGCCAGTTCGGGGCAGTGTTGCTGATGGGCTGTGCTGTCGCTGCAGGTCACAGGCTGAACATCACAGCTGAGAACGACTGCAGGAGGCTGCACTGCTCGCTGAGGGACCTGAGCTCGCTGCTGCAGGCCGTGGGCCGCCTGGCCGAGTACTTCACCGGGGACGTGTTCGCCGCCAGGTTCAACGACGCCCTCACCGTGGTGGAGAGGTGGGTACAGCTGATGCCTTAAGTTTTAGCTCCCGTGGTTTTCCACGTTCTGTACTGCATTAGTGTGTGACTCTGAACTTCATACAGAGCGTCAGCAAGTTCTCCTCACGGTTCTGTCAGACAGAACGATCCTTTTCCAGCCCCACAACCAAGGACACCGCTGCAGCTTCGGGCCCAAAAAATGCAAACGGCAGCGAATTGAGGAGAGCAAGCTGGGAGGATGGGAGTTCATAACCCATGAAAGCTGTAACTGGACAATTAACCCCAATATGTAAATGGACCAAAACTTACAAAAGTGTGATAACTCATGACCCAGAGTCCATCTTGGATCCATATGGGGTGGAGCCAGGGCCAGGCTCTTGTACTGCCCAAAGTGGATCCTTTGAAGGCCTTTTAATAAATCCCTACTTTATTCCTTTAATACTGTCCAGCCTCTGTTCTAGGTGGCCTCTTCAGGCATCACAGCCTCTGTCACCTCTGCAGGCACAGTGACAAGCAGGGCTTCTTTCTGCCTCCCCTTGGCCTGAGGAGATTAGGGTGGAAGGAATTTGGTGGCTGGAACGTGGATTGTAAAGCCAACGGTGTGTGCTGGGCTGAGCCCCCAGCGTGGGCAGCAGGGGTTGGGGTTCTGTCCCCTGCCCCTCTGCTCAGGTGAGAC
>WAAG01048098.1:0-10281 GCA_013390105.1 Tichodroma muraria | reverse complement strand
AAAAAACCCCATTATGATTATTTTCAATAGCATATGTGCCTTTTGTAGAGCCTTTTCTGACCACAGATTTTCAACAAGACTCCATTTTTGTCCTATTTGTCATAGTCCACATTCTTGAAAAGATGACCAGAATTGCTTGCTCACAGAATTGCTTCTCAGTTCTCCCTGTGGCAAACTACTAGATGGGGCAGACATATTCAGCTTTGGAGATAAGACACTGTTTTTCTACTCTTTTAGTTAGCATCTAGGTAATAAAAAATATTTTATCTGAATTTCAGAATTCTTGATTTGTTTTTACATGTTGCAATTATGTGACGAGTCTTTCTTGGGGAAAAGATAGGTAAAAAATTGTTGTTCAGAACAGTTGGAAGAGAGATTAGTTGTAAAAGTTTGGTTACAGTTTTATTTTCCCAGGAAAAATTATATTAAGTCCTTTAAAGAAAAGAAGTCTCCCAAAAGCTAAAGATAAAACTTGGCTGCTGATTTCCTTCTGAGGAGATTAAAAAGTAGGAAACTTCAGTAATAAAGCAAATGAAACTTGTATTGCAATGATGAAATTGGATTTGTTAGGGAAGAGAGTTCACGGTCTCAAATCTTACTGAGCATTTCTCTGCAGTTGTGCTGGATTTAGCCTTCCTTGTCACTTGTCTCATGAATACTGGGATGAGTCATGCTGAAGGTTTCTTCAGCATAAATAAATGTGCCTTCTAGGCGTGATGCAGCTTCAACATGCACATCTTTGGCATAATAGAACTGCATTTTTATTTCTGCCTGTGTTAGACTAAATTTGATAAAAGCAGGCAGGCAAACAAAGTAATAGAGACTGCCTGAGATCCACACTGAGGATTTGTAGAAATCATGTAGAAATGTAGAAACACATGTAGAAAATCAGCTGTTAACTGTTTTATAGAATCAGGTCCTCAATACTAGGATTGTATTAGAGGTGCTTATACTATCTACAAACAGGAGGATTTTACAAATTATTTATCTGGCTGGTCAGATGTACTGTAGCACTGTTGTCACACACTTTGCCATGCTAGGTTTACCATCAAATCCATTCTCAGGTCCTTCCTTCTGGCAACACCACATTTATGCTACGAGTCTTGGGCTCAGCGTGAAAGATCACAATGCATATATGAAGTAAAAGTCAGTGCAACTGCACTCTGAAGTGACCCTGGCATGACTCTGGGAGAGTTAGACTTTGGAGTCTATATGTTTGTGATATAACTAGGCACAATACATGCTGGGATCTATGTATTTAAAGAGAGATAACATCCTTCCATTAAAAACTTTCTCCTAACTTTGCTCTCATGATTTTAAATATTTGGAAATATTTCATGTCTTTCCAAATAGAAGTAGGTATCAAAAGCAGAAATAAAAAACACAATTTTTTTTATTATTTTCATAATTGCACTTTGACTTCTTCTTGAACAAGAATATATCAATCATTCTTAGTGGTTGTTCTTAACACAGGAAAAATATCGGCAGCTCATGCAGGAGGACTTTCTATTCATTTGAACACTTGTAACAGACTTCAGAGAATGTACATACAAAGATAGAAACAAATTTTTTTTTAAACATAAATGCCCTACAAATTAATGCATGATAACAGAAAATTCCTTTCCTTCCCTTTCCTTTCTAACTTAGCTCAAAAACCACAAAGTCAGTCAGTTTTGGATCCATTCCTATTTCTCAGACTCCCCAGGAGGTTTAGTGAAAGCAAGACACAGCTCTTTCCTGGAACCCCGTGGGCATTACTACATGTTTTAGATGTAGATAAGGCTGCTACACTCTGCTTTTGGGAAGTCAAGATTTCATTTATAAGGTGGTGAAGCTGGAAGGCTTTCATGTCAGGCCCCCAGCTCACAATCTCCAGAAAAAGAGGAAATGGAGGGTATGTCAGCAGCAGGCAGCCAAGCATAGAACAGCGACATGGCAGCTCAGTGCATATGTTCACACAGCTGAGTGCTGTGCAGAGATACCATGTGTGTCTGGCAAGCAAAGTATTTCGGTTAGCATAGCGCAGCTTTCAGCAGGAGCACATCAACAGCACTGCTTGGGCCCAGTACCAGATTATCATCATTTACATTTTCAGATGTCTTGCATAGGTTAAAAGGAGTCTTCACTGTGTGACTTTTCTCGGGTGGACAGGAAAGGGGGTAACAAAAATAAAAACCAAGAATGTCACTGAGCTCTGATTTTGCTCCTGAGTAGATGCAGGGTGGTAGGGAACACAGAATGACAAGAACTTGGGCACGGCTCTGTAAAGGCATTGTCCCAAGTTCACAGAGAGGGCAGTTCAGTTTTGTAGCCACCAAAGAATTGCTTCCTGAATCCTCCTGTTCTTTTCCCCTCTTCTCCGCGAGGAATGTACCCAACAATTTAACTAGGAATAGTCTCTTCTTGGAGATCCTCTTCTTAGACTGGTGCTGAAGTCTCTGAGCAGGACAGTGGTGGTGACTGGGACCAGGAGCTACTGTTTTGTGACTTGAGCCCTTTTTCCAGGTCAGCCTCGCTGCTCAGCCTGGTCTCACTGTGTGGAGGGGAGCAGGTGTTTTCAGTGGCAGATGACATGCTACAGGTCTGAGCTCAGACACAGAAACACTCAGAGTGAAATGTTCAGGATAAAATTCAAGGGAAAAAAACACATCTATCAGTAGCAGAGCTACTAAAATCAGGTTTGTTCAGATTTAAGTTATGCCCTTTGCAGCTTCCCATGACAACAGCCACTACAATGATCTTGTCTTTTCAAATTTGTTTTCTCAATGCACTGCTCTCAATATGTCTCCTTTTACCTCCTATTTCCAGCTCCCCTCCCCCAGTATGGTCAACTCCCATTTCCCATTTCTTCTAATCTCCCCATTTCCATCACTTCCCTGCTTCCAGATCCCTCCCTGGTTAGCTGGGAATCAGGCAATGCAGCAGATTTGGACGTGGCAGATCAGCCAGGCAGTATTTGTTTGCTACTACACAGCAGGGAACATGCAGATAAAGTGCTTTCCCCAGAAGGGCAACAGATTGAATACTACTGTTGATTCTCATTAAACATTTTAACAATTTAAATCTCTTTGAGATCTTTATCCTTCTGTCAAATTTGTTTGCAGTTGAACATCACTGGGGAAAGATGGACAGATGGTATAATCACATAAGCCTCCTTTCACTGGGATGCCACATTAAAAAAAAAAAAAAGAAGAGGCAAAAATAGCAAAACCATCCGGTTTCTTTTTGGAGACTGGATGGAAGCAGAAAGATCTGACAATCAGATACAGATTATATAGTGATCAGGGCTGGAATCAATATTTAGAGTCTTCATTCAAAATGTTAAAGGTCCTTTGGATGGTGATCACATGTGCTATGACAGATATCACTATGTGTCTACTGTGCCATATCCTGTACTGGCTTAGGAGAAAATCCGATTCCTTCTTCACTTTCCACTCTCTCCTGCAGCTTATCAGTGTGGAAACCTTTGCTGTGGTTCAGATGGTGATCTGCAGAGGCAGACATTTCAGACAGCTGTATTAGGTGCTGCTCATAGCTCTGTGTGGGACTCTGGATTTTAGGACCACCCCAATCTCATGCCAGAGTAACAGTTTTTATAGGTGTAAACACAGTCTCAATGCCACTGCCCAGATTGCTGTTTCTTGAAGGTATTTTCCATGTGGCACAAAGGACCCAAGACATTTTGAGACCATTTTGACTGCTAAAAATATATAAGATCTCCTGGGAATTTGTTGCAGTTAAGATCAAGTCAATTAAGCCACTGCAGTTAAATAATACATCTCTAATGCTGTGGGTACACGGAGTGCTGGCGGCTACTGCCTGACATCAGGTTGCTGCGGGCACGGCTCCCCGAGCACCGTGGAGGGCGGCGGCCGAGTCAGCGTGTGCAGGGAGGGGCCGCCACAGGTGCCGTGAGGGCGGCGGGGCAGGGCCGCAGCTCCGCTCCCGCGCCCCCCACGGGCCCCTCGATGAGGGGAGACGCTGCGGGCGGGCAGCGCCTCGGCCTGTGAGGGGCGGGGGGTCGCTGCCCCACGGGCAGGGGCCGGGGCCGCTCCGGGGGAGGGCCCGAGCGCTCCGGGCCGTGTCCCCAGGCGCGCACAGCGCCAGGGAGAGGCAGCGCCGGGGCCTTCCCCCGCCTGGCCGGGGCGGGGCAGGGGGGTGGCCGCTGCCGCCGCTTCCCGGTCGGTCGCCCGCTACGGCCCCGGCCGCGCCAGGAACCATGAGCGGCTCCGGCTCGGAGGAGCCGCAGCCCAACCAGGCGGTGGAGGACCGGCAGGAGGAGGCCGAGCAGGACTGGGCGGCGGCCAAGGCTTTCTACGACAATCTGGTTACCCAGAGGGCCCGGCCGGTGAGTGCAGGCGGGCCGGGGGTCTGGAGCTCGGGGTCCGGGGGGAGGCTGGGGGGCCAGGGCTGAAGGCCGCGGGCCGTCGCTACCCTGTGCTCGCCCCGCAGCCCAAGCCCCAGAATGCCATCACGGTGGCCGTGTCCTCCCGAGCGCTCTTCGACCTGGTGGAGGAGCAGCGGATCTACGAAGAACATGGGCTGGAGAAGTACGTGGAGTACCAGCAGAACAACGAGAACGTCATCCTCAAGCCCGGACCGGCGTTCTACTTCGTCAAGGTAGCCAGGAGGCGACCCTGAGCGGGTGGCCCGGCAGGGCGGGAGAGGGTGTGGAGTGCGGCGGGGCGCGGAGGATGCTGCGAGGCCAAATTTCGGGAAGAGGAGGAGCCCAAAGCCTCCTTCAGCGGAGATAATCCTGCCTCGGGGAAATGTTTTTGGGAGTTGTTCTCCCAACGCCGAGCTCGTCGCGGCGGGGCAGCCCGGAAGCATCCCCCGCATCTCTCTGCGCGCCCTGGCCCTGCGGCCACCGCTTCTCTCCCTCTGCCATTCCCTCTCCTCCTCTCCTGCCCTCCCCTCCCGCCGGCACTAATGCCGAACGCCTGCGGCAGAGCACGTACTGCTCGCGTCACCGGGACCGGAGTGGGACCCTCAACATCCCGCTTTGTATCCCGGCTCACAGCACCACATCCCAGGTGTGGACATTGGGCGTATGAATCACCTTTCCTTTTAAGACCATTTCAATATAGGCCCCAAATTGTTTTAAGTTTGTGACAGCCTCCTTCCCAAAACCACCCAAAACAAAACAAATCAACTCACTTCCCCTCCCCCCTCCAAAAAAGCCCCAAACAAAAAACCCCAACAAAACAACAAAACCAAACCTAAACCCAAAGAGTGTTGTTTTTAATTTCTTTTGGTCAACTTTAATTTTTCCTTGCTTTTGTTGTCACCCTGGAAATTGTTCTTGCGGACCAGCAAAAGAAATGGACTCATTACTTCTGAGTCAGGGTTTAAGAAGAGCTGAAATGGAATATTTTGCTTTCATTGCACAAGAAAAGAGAAATGGCTAAGGAAAACAGCATGGAAAACAAGTGAAATTACAGAAAAGTGAAAAAATCTGAAAATATGTATGTTTTTGAAGAGCACAGGTTTTAGTAGGACTGTCTTAAAAAAACACTGTCTACAGAGTGAACTTTATGTCCATTGAGAACTGTTGAGCTTTACTACAACAATTTTAGGACATTAATGAAATCATACTTGCTGACATCAGAGTTGTGGCTGAACATTTCAGGTTTTAAAGGCAGGTTTTTTTATTACTTCAGTTTTGGTCTCGAATTTAAAACAGTTTCTTAATTAATCATTTTTTGAACATACACAGTGGAAAAAATACTTCTGTCAATACCCATGCTGCTGTAAATGTAACATAGCTATTAGTAGTAGCATTAATGGCACGAGCACTGTAAAGGTGTTTCTAAATAAAAGTGTGGCCATAAAATAATTCACTCTGTACACCAGTGAGGGCAGACTGACTTGGGAATTTACTGCATCTTTCTTATATGCAGCAGCCCTGCTAGCTTAGTCAGTTTTTAAGATTAGAGTTCAATGTCAAATTTTCTTAGAGTACAAGCAAGGTTTGACTCTTTAACTGCTCATACTTTGGAAGTCAGAGCTGTTAGCTATGCCCAGCTAAATGCACCTTGACCTCTGTTCCCTTCTGATATGCTATTTTTGTTTGAATTCTTTATATTACTTAGTCACAGGAATCATTAGACTAGAGAACTGTGGCTTTGTTGAGTCATCCTTTCTACTTAGAGACAAAACAAAAATGAAACAATGTATTTTTCTTTGGATTCCCTTATTGAAATGTTTAAGATATTAACTTAAAAGAATTAAATCTCATGCTTGTAGCACTTAGGATTTGTAATCACAGGCCAGGGTGTCCTTAGACTGCAAAGTATAAAGACACTGGACAAAAAAATGGAATCCCCTGCTCCACTGACCCTTATTCTCTAATAATTTAAGAAATTGCCAGTGTAGTAGAGTATTAACAATGGAAGTGAGTTATGACCACATACTACGATTTTTTTCTAGGCCTTATACCAGGCTTTAACTTAGAATTTTCCTAAGCACAGTCCCACAATAACATAGCTTTTTAAAGTGAGATTCCCAAAATTTCATTATGAAATCTGTGGTTTAGTTCTGAACAACTAGTCTGACTTTTTAAAGCACCCTAATAAAAATCATTGTATCTTGCATTCATTTGATGATTCATTATTGATTTTGTTGCTGTAATCCCAAAGAATTCCATTCAAGGGTCAAGATGAAGTTCTAAATAGGAGAACAGTTGGATACACAGAGAGATGAGCAGATGAAAGATCAGGGAAATAAGAATGCCTGACTGTGGGTATAACTGTTGGCCAATTATCTTTGAAGAGATCTGAAATCAAGATTTGTCTCATTCATTGCTGCAATTAGGAACTCTCAAGCTAATCATGTTGACAGGATGTGATTTTTCTACTCATTGTCTTTAATGGTCTTTGGGACCTGATGACCTGAACTGTCAGTAAATCAGCATAAGTAAATTCCATACCTCAAAAAAAAAGAAAGAAATTTACTTGCTTCCTTTCAAATGAACCCAGCCAAATGGTTGCTGAAGGCAGAAAAGCAGAAAGGAATAAAAGAAGTTCAGCAAGTTAAACTATCAGGTGTTTTACACTCTCCTGCAAGACAATCTTATCATTAAAACTACAGGGACTAAGAAAGGAGGCACAATCCACTTGTCTGTTGACTTCCACAATTTTAACCTGCAGGCGCTGGAGCATGTCAATGCCCGGCTTCTTGAGCTGTACCCTGATGATGAAGAACGGTTTGATATTGTCCTGATGACTAATAACCATGCCCAAGTGGGAGTGAGGCTCATAAACAGCATCAATCACTATGGTAAATAAAATAATTACTGATTTGTAGAATTGTCAGCTGTTACATAATAATATGAATTAATTTTATTATTACCGTTCTGACTTTGGGAAAAGCAGCTTCTTGGATATTTGTTTTTGGGTGTCAGCGTAAGTGAAATAGTATTAGACAAAATTTGGTCCAGTGCTCTAGATTTGTCAGGTGTGAACCGTAACTTCTGAGATCTCTTTAAACATTCTGATATTTGGTATCTATGCTCCTTACACATACATCTTCACAGCAGTTACTGTGCTGTCTTGGAGGGAATTTTTTCCTCTAAATTCTCAATGAGAATGGGCTGATCAAGCATTGTAATTGTTTGAAGTTGTGTAACTTCTTGAAATTACAATGAACTTTTTGTTTTGCTTTGTTTTTTTAAGTTTGCTGTAAGCTAGGCTTGTGTGCCTTTTCACGGGTTCCTTTCACAAGTTTGTAGTGTCAAGGCAGAGTCACACCTTGTGCTGTTCTTACTTTAGGCTTAACAATTGAACGTTTCTGTATGACGGGAGGAGAGAGCCCCATTGGTTACCTGACTGCGTACCTCACAAACCTGTACCTCTCAGCAGATTCTGACAAAGTGCAGGAAGCTATAGAAGCAGGTTTGAATTGACTTTCTTTTGTTACCTGTTGATATCTTTTGTTATCTTTTTGTTGAAGTTGTTTGAAAATTATATATGTTTTTCACAGAAAGTAGTGCTGCTTCATCAAATGCAGAAAGTCACCACTTTGCATGATGCAAGCTTATTTTTACTCAGCCAAATAAAATCATGTGATGGTGTTCCTCTCTGACCCTTCAGCCTGTTAATAGTGACAACTTAATCATCCTACACCATTGTCTTCTCTCCTTCAACAAGAAACAAAACTCCCACTTCTAGTCAATTTCTGTTTGAATAGCATCATCTTTTTGATGCAACTTAAAAAAGCAACTTCTGTGTCCCATAAGGAGTTAAAAAGTAACACATACTTTGATTGAGTGGTCTCCTTAGGATTTCCTGCTTTTCTCTTATTTGCAGCGCAGTTTGGGACCATTTTTATATAGTCTTATATGAAAGTGGAAGGCAGCATATCCAAGAAGTTTTGGCTGTGGAACAGCTTCCATGCATTTGTGTTACAGAACAGCCATCTCTAATTAGCTTTTGTGATTGGTTGTGCTCACCATAGATAAGGGTCACCACCAATAAGTTTTTGGAACCAAACTGCTGATGCTTTCATGACTGACTTTGCAGAACATACTAACTGAGGGTCTCTGATCTATTTTCAGGCATTGCATCAGCTACGATGTTCACTGCCAACAAAGATGTTGCTTACTCGGATACACAGCTGAGGGTGGCTTTTGATGGGGATGCTGTTATCTTTTCTGATGAATCAGAACAGATTTTCAAAGAGCAAGGCTTAGATAGATTTTTTGAACATGAACAGCTGAATGAAAATAAGCCTCTTGCACAGGTTTGTATTTCTTGAATTTCTTGTTTAAAGAGAGTTTCCAAAAGATCTGATGACTTTCATTGCTCCTTTATTTCTCCAGCTTCCCTAGTGTGGATGTGTTCCTTGTGAAAGCTGATGGCCCTATTTATTTCTTTTTTTGAGGATAATCTTTAAAATGCATATTTCACATAAAAGAGGTGACCATTGCCACCCTTGTACCAGGCCACTGTTGCAGTCCTCTCTCATTTCTCTAGGAGAGCTGCATATGTAAGACTGTGACTTACAGTTGTCTTTTAATGGTATCATTAGAAAAAGAAATGTTAGTGCTGATTTTCTTGACTATTTTTTATCAGACTGTGGGTAATATTAATTTCAAACACTGAGATATTCTGGTCATTAAAACAGCATAATATCTGTTTATTCCCAAGCAGAACTATGCCTTTTGTCTAAAAACACAAGTATTTTAACATTAGCTTAAACTGAAAGACCAATTCTGATATTGTTAAAAATAGTATAAATTCAGAATAGAAGTTTTATTGGTGAAAGTACTCGACAGTACAATGTATTGCATTTTGAACAAAACTGTTATTTGTTTCTATTAACTGGAGTTTAGTATAGTCATTAGTCTGGAAAGAGTCCATTGATGGCTTTGTAATTAGGTCTTCTACTGGTTTTTATGCAGGAAAAAAATTACAGCTCATGGTTCATAGTAAAAAGAGTTCAGTGTTTTCAATGAAAATTTTATTAAAGATTATAGTTAAAAGTTAATATTGTAAGAGATCTTGTAAGCCTTAGTGAGAATTATTTTCCCACTGATCCTACCATATAGTGTTATGGCTTTAACTATTTTCCAATGTATGAATTCTAGTGAGGGTACAGACCCATTTGGAGATGTTATATGTAGAATTTGCAGAGTAGCACAGCATTAGGAAAAGGAATTCTATGTGTAACTGGTAGTTTGGAAGAAAGCAAAAGAATGGATTTGGGGAACTGTGGACATATACTAAATATGCTTATGGTATTTCATACTCAGGGTCCTTTGAAGGGTTTTCTGGAAGACCTGGGGAAACTCCAGAAGAAGTTCTACACAAAAAACGAACGATTAAATTGTCCTATAAGGACCTACCTGGTCACTGCCAGAAGTGCGGCGAGCTCTGGAGCCAGAGTGCTGAAGACTCTCCGTAGCTGGGGTCTGGAGATTGATGAGGCACTTTTCCTAGCAGGAGCACCTAAAGGACCAATCCTGGTGAAAATCCGCCCCCACATTTTCTTTGATGACCAGATGTTCCACATTGAAGGAGCACAGAAATTAGGCACCATAGCTGCACACGTCCCCTATGGCATTGCTCAGAAGTACCACAAATCTACATGACTGGATGGTGCCATTAAGGATAAGGTTCTTAATTCAGCCAGCCCCTAATCTACCAATAGTTACATCTGAAAACCTCTATATTTGTGTATTGTGAGCACTGTGTTTAAAGATTTAACTTCTGGCTAGAACAGCCTTTAAAGGAAGTATTTTTAATATCGGTAAGTTTTTAATAGAGTTATTTTAATATAATT
>WAAG01048094.1:15919-26994 GCA_013390105.1 Tichodroma muraria | reverse complement strand
TTGTTCCTCTTCCCTGGGCCTTCTCCTTATCAGGCTGGTTCAAGCAGTGAAGTTGTGGGCCCAGCTACTGTGCTGTCACCTTCCATTCCTTTAGCCTGTCCATCTACTTAACGCCTTAGCAGTTACTACAGATCTACATGAGCGAAGTCCCCTCAAATCCCATACCTCCTGAAAACATCTCAGAATGGATCTTTATCAGGTAATCAGGACTAACAAATTCCATGTGTTAGTTTCACCAGTGTCCATGGTGGAAGATCTGGTTTGCTTTCAGGTCTCGCTTCCCTTAAGACAGCAGTTAGAAGGGTATTACAGATTCTGCTCAAATGGTGTGGATGGTCAGTCCTCTCTCTAATTTACCTTCTGGTCCTTTCTGCTCTCCTATGTGAGCATTTCTTAACCCAGAAACCATGACTGTTTGTCTCATCCAAATTCTGTGCTACCTGTGAACAATAAAATTGATGTAATTGCCTTTTCCAGTGAGGTAAGATATAAATAAAAATGTTTCTTTATTTTAACATTGTTTTTGCATTGTTAAAATGAATCCTTCTGTTTTCCTTTGGTTTTGTCTTTGCTTTACTTTTCTTCAGTCTGACCCTGTGAGGTGGCTGAGTATTGTTAGCTGTCATGGCTCCAGCTGCATTCCTGTAGGAGTCAGAAGGTTTCTGTGTCTTATGTGTAATCAAGAAGACCTATTCACCTTGGCCACATCTGGAGACACTGCTGTCTGAGGTGATACAGTAAACCTTTTCTTAAGAGGTGCTTGGTGTGCCTTGTATGTGTATGCAGACTCAGAAGAATCTGGGATTAGGAAGGAATGTTCCCTATGATTTGCTGTCCAGCCTGGTAAATGTTCCTGTTCCTGTTAGCATGGTATAGAAGTGGGAGCTGTGCATCTTTGTGGCAGTGTGGGTGTCATCCACTTTGCCTGTGGCATGTGGATAGATGACATTCAGTGTCACTAGAGGGACCTCAGTGTGGAGCAGTATATGAATTTACCTGGACCCCATGTTCTTAAATAGTTTTGAGATGGACATCTGTGAACCATTTAATTAATTGATGATTTGGCAGGTGTCAGGTTTCTTTGTCGGGGAAGGCAGTTGTGCTTCTTTTTGGAGAAACAATTCTGTGGTTTCCACTGATAAATGGTGTTGCCATACAGCAGCATAGGATAATCTACATATACCTTGTTCTGACTGTATAACCCTTCCTGAACACTCGAGTTTCTGGTGCAGGTTCATCCTCATGGAACTACCCAAGTCTGTTGTCAGATCAGAATATTAATGGGTGGCATATTATTAAATCAAATCAGTAAAAATAGTTTGAAGAGAAGCTGCAACCAGCAGCTGAATGTAGTACTTCTGCTGCACATAGCAACATGAAGCAGGACCTGGACTGAAAGCACAGAAATGTGTCTTAGATAAAATGCAAGTGAAATCTTTGTCATGAGCACTGAAAAGAGAATTGTTTGGGTTTGTTTGCACAGCTCCCACAAAAATAATGTCAACTTAAGCAAATTTTCAACACCCAGCTTGTCACTGCCTGGACAGCTTGCGTAGAAACCACTGCAGCTGGGGAATCTCGTGCTTGTGTATTTATGCTTAGATTGGAAGTTACTCTTGATTGTGCTGTGCTTTGGAAATTTCTGCTACTCCAAACTAGGAAAAAAATACAAGAAATGTACATTTCCTGAAATGTACATTTCAGTCCTGCTGAATTCCTACTTAAAAATGGAAAGACCAGCCTAAGGTGTGACGTTATCTTAGTAATTCAAAAATGTTGGGCACGGAAGAATGAGCCAGATTCCCTGGGGAACGTTGGAGGTGACAGAGGTCGCAACCCGAACTTTCTGAAGATCCTCCCAGAGGAGTAATTGCAAGACTCCTGGGTTTGGGGTTTGGTTTTATTGGTTTTTTCTTATAGACTGGTTGTGTTTAGCAGAAGCTTAATAAGGTCCAGCCTTGGATTTGTTCCCCTAGGGAGATACTTTATTTTGCAGCAGCTCTCTAGAGTGTCTTGTGAGGCAGTGAAACATAAGTACTTCCCATTTAGAGAAGGATTAAAGTTTGCACCACCCAGTTCTACAAAGTTGAAGCGCTCTTGTGAAGGGCAGTGATGTTCCAGGCTTAGCTTTACAGATTATTAAATTGAGACATTAGGTGAACAGCTGGGATATGGTCAGATTTAGGACTCTGGCCAGGTCTAGGAGTTGGGAAGGTTAGGAGTGTGGAAGAAGTCGTGTCCCTCAGCCTGTGCGAGGGCCAGGAAGGTCATTTGCTCAGAGCACTTGTGTTATCCTGAGAGCACCATCGCTCCTCCTCGCTTCAGAATGGGATGTTCCTCTGCTCGTGGGTGTTTCTGGTAGAGCTGCACTGGGGAAATCTTCCAGCATAAAGTAGATCCCCAGGGGACAAAAGTAGGTGGTACTTGTACTGACTTGCTGCAAGACCTTTGGCTGATTGTTTCAGCATCTTGTGCCCCTGCAGTGGAAGAAGGTTAGGGTTTCCCAGCTTGTTAAAGCCTTACTAATTTAAGGCTTATGAAATGCTACCTAAATGCAAACCTACTGTTGCCAGCAAATGAGATTTAAGGCAACTTTGTAGAGCGCCCCAGCCCCTCCTTTGGCCTCTGCTCTTTCTTCTGGTTTGACTCACACTTTTAATATTCTGATCTTGTGAATCCATCTTTGAGGATTCAGCAGCAGACCAAATGTCAAAATTACTCTTGGTAGAAGCATTTGCCTTTTGCTTCTGGTATGGCTGTACAGGCAAGAAAAGCAATGTTGTCTTCTCCTTGTCTTTAACATTTTGTAGGCATACCATTATGGAATGTGAGGCTGTGGACTTTGTATGGTGTTTATGCATGAAGGAGTTTCCTTTTGGTGTGAATGTTACACCCCTGGGACAGTCCTACCTTGTCTGTCACCTGTTTGTTCCCACTAAGGAGGCAGTTCACAGGGAGGAGGGATCCCATGTGTTCCACAGAACCAGTGCACCTCAGCCCAGTGTAGTCAAGAACTTCTCATCCATGGTTTTTGTTGTCTTCTGAGATCTACAAGACATCTGTCCTTTTTTTTCCTTCCCTTCATTTTAATAGTTATCAATTACCTCTTGATTGTGCCACAATGTATGAAAATCAATGCTGGATATTACCATTTTTAAGAGCATATTAAAGTCTTGTATCAGTCTGCCTTCATTATGTATTTCCTGACTTTTGAAAGTTTGGATTTGTGATTGTAATAAGGCACCCAGTAGCACAGGACAGCTTTGTCAGTGCAAAGTTAAGGTTGGTTTTGTTGGTGTACATCCCATCTTGACAAAGAAGTTGAAAACACGTAACAAATGATTCTCAAAAGATAAAAGATTGCCAGTGAGGTTTGGGAGGAGGAGGGTGGCTGAGGTCAAAGATAATTTGCTGTTATGGACTGATAATAAAACACAAATCATTTAGTGATGGAGCAGCAGACAGACTTAAACATGCCAGATAAGTCTCATCTCCAAAGTGGAGTGGGATACCTCATGCTGTGAGTTAATTTCTTTCTCTCCAGATTAAATTTGGTACAAATGCATGTTTTTCTGTGCCAAAGTGAGCATTTGTATTGAGAGGATGGAGAGGCCCTTCGCATCTGTACCTTGTTAACATCTGACAGGTTTATGTCAGCACACGAGACTCAAACAGGTCATTCCAACAACATCCAGGTCCTTGCTCGTCTTTGAGTTCTTGAGCAACAAATCTGTTGGTGAATCAGCTTGAGAGCTGCTGTCTTTTTCAGCCTTGGTCATTTAAGTAATTTTAAGTAAATTGGCTCGAGCTTTTCCATTAAAGACCCCAACAAAGAGTGAAATGAAATTTATTTCAATAAGTTCTCAGATATCTTCTGCTTTGGAGAGGCGAGTACTAGACAAGCCAGAAGCATCTCGCTTGTCAACTTCTCACCCTGGTATCTTTCCAAATAAGTGGGTTAAAGTTTTCACCCTAGCTTTTTGCAATTACTTTTGTCCATGTTGCAGCTTCTTTTGACAGCTCCTTAGAGAACCAATGGAGCAGGCAGTGGCAGCTGTTCATGGTCGGGGGCTAAAAAAGAGTCTCATGTTGAATATAGAGTCGGAACTCTGACACACATTAAGATACAGGCAGTGGAAGGTCATGGGAGGTCACCTATCTATGATCAAACCAGCTTCAGCTTCCCTTTTGAGAGGAATTTCCTCTAAGTATCTAATAGTTTACTGCATAACAGCTGTGTAGTCCAAGCATTCCCAAAATTTGAAATATTTTTTGTGTGGAAGTGGCCAATTCTTTTGTGAAGAGAATCAGGGTTGGTTGTATTGAACAAATTCACCACAGGCAGCCTTTGAGTAAATTAGATGATTTTTTTAACTCACAATTGACATGAAATTGGCAAATGTAAACCCTGTGATCCAAGTCAGGAAACTGTGTTATCCTTAATATAAACAAACAAACCAACCTTCCCTATATCCAGAGAAACTTCTCAGACGATAAGCCATCAAGTCTAAATACAGTTCCAGATTTAAACAGGAAACTGATATTTTTGTAGTCACAGTGGCTGCCTCCTCCCATGTCCTCATGCTCAAAACCCTCATACATTTCCAATAAATGCATGGAATGGCTGTTAAAAATTATGTTCTTTCAAGTCAACTTGGCATCTAGGGGTAAAAATTTCATTATTTTGGTCTGTTTCGATGCTTTCTCTTGCTTTCAGCCCTGTTTAATAAAACCAGGGAAAGAGGTTCTCCATGAGCCTGTACCTCTGCTGACACACAGGGTTCTCTGCAGCATCCCCGTGACCTGGCTTGTCATCCTTGCTGCCAGTGAGCTGGGAACTGAGGCTCAGACACGGCCTTAAGCCATTTTCTGTGGCAGGTAAGACCCGATGCATTCAGCTGGGGCTGTCGCAGTGCCAGGCTCACGGGACTGGGGAGTGTCCGTCTGTCCTTACCCTCTGCTCCAGAGAGGGGCTGTGCCGCTTCACCATGGCCGCTTGGGTCACGGGAGGACGGTACAGTTGAGTCCTGTCTCCGAGCAGCGCTGTGAGGTTTCGTTCGCACGGTGTTCGCGTTCCCTAAATAAAGGAGCGGTTGCAGGAGCTTTCTTAGTGAGCGGTCAGAATGCGCGCTGCTCGCGGGGTCGGAGGGCAAGGCTGGCTTCCTCACACACCCCTGAGTGCAGAGCCCCATTCCGGCACCCCGGGGCACCCAGGTTCTCCCCACGTCGTCTGTGAGCCTCTTCCTTCCATGGTTCTGCAGTGTGTCTGACTGTGGGTGCTGAGAGTTCTGTGAATGTGCCTTTTCTACCAGATCTGAAGCCTTGTCTCACCGTTGCTCTCCCTCCCCTCGGCTTTCACCCTCGTAATTTCTTTCCACCAGAATATTATAAGCTAGTAAACTGGTCAAAACTTAGTATTGAATAAATATGAAGGGACAAAGCTATACTCCAAGCAAATCTGCTCTGAAAAGGAAGCTCTAGAAAGTCCACAAAGTATTCTGAAAAGGTCTTCTCCCCTTGTAAGAGGCAGGTACTGTAATTTTAAAAGATCCTCATGTTAAAAATAAATGTTCAAATGACACTAAGAGGAATTTGTGAAGCTGAAATGATAAAAGCCCCTGCAGCTGGGAAGCAAAACTCGGTTTAGCAAGGAAGATTTATTTTCCAGGCTTTTGTACAGTAATCCCTGGTACATAGTTAGGCTTAAATTTACATGTGAGTGAGCTGTGTCAGAAACTTCATTTAATAGTGAGTTTGTTTTTCTTTTCCAGAACAGTTCTCTCTATCCTGGGTACTAAGTACTTGACCCTGGAGATTAGCAGTGAGATATCATTTTTCTATATTGTGGAGATGCAGTTTCATTTTTGCTCCTGGCATAAATGCCTAATTTCAAAATTAAATAATTGCAATAATTTGTACATTGACTTTGAGCTTCTGTAGGGAGAAAATAGTAGTGCTGTAGTTTTGTGGTCTCAGCATTTGGAATAAGAAGGAGTAACGGCAGTCATACGTAGTCCCCTGGTTGAATTTTTTATATTCCTTTTAAAAACACGTTCAGCCAACCCTCCCCTTCAACTTCATCCTTTCTAGACTCTTATCCACTGTCTGTCAGGGATGTGAAACTTACATCCTTATTTTTGGTAGTTCCTGTGTGGTTTTTTTTAAATGTGTGTGTGGCAGTGTCAATCTGGGGGCAGCAGTGGCTCCTGTGACTTCACTAATGCTGCACTAACCACCCGTGTGAGCTGCAGCAGCGTGTGGTGGTGTCCTGGCTGTTTTCTTGCATGCAACGTGGGGATAACTGATAGCTTTCTGTACAAAGTGTTTGGATCCATGGATGGAAAGAACTGAGAGAGAGGCTAAGCACAGTAGTTTGTGAGTGGAAAATTGACCTCTAGTTAGCCTCCCCCTTCTTCTAAGTATACACTGTGTTTTGTTTGATAGTGGAAATCTAATCCTTTGGGAAGCACAAATTCCTATAACAGCTCTGATATGTATAAATAAACCCATATTCCTCATTACAAACAACATCAAAGCAATCACAGTATGGATTAAAATACACAACCCGCCCTCCTCCATACTAATATGCAGCAATGCAGAGTTCAAATGAAGCCATTAGCAGTATCTCCAAGTATTTGGCAAAAGCAACTACACTTGTGTAGCTACAGGCGATGAAAGTCCCTACTACAAAAAGAGAGGGACAGGGGGAGTAGCCTGCGTTGATCTCATTAGTCAATGAAGCACAAAGAATGTAAAATCTCATTATGTATCACCAGGAAAATTTGGCTTGAGAAGTAAAGAATATGAAACTGATTTGTCCATGGGTGGGTTATTCGTGTCTTTGAATCTTCCAACAGGAAACGGGATTTCTGAAAACATCCTAGAAACATGCACGTGCACATGCACGCACACGCAGAGAAATACATATATATGTGTGTGTGTGTATCCGTGTGGATGCATAGGCACACACATACATGTAGCCAGATCCTGAAATTTCTCAGCCCTTACTCAAGGTGTGTTTTCAGGAGAAAGTTCCTGATAGGGAGAAATTGAATTTTTAATTTTTTTAAAAAAATTTGGATTGCTTATGCCAGTCAGCCTGAAAACACAGCATGTGGGTGTTCCAGTGTTACTAAACCCAGACCCAGGGTTTGTCCCATTGCCCCAGGCGGTGCAGCTCATGCATGTAACAGCTCTTCTTCCTAAGGATCTGCTTAAAAGTGGGGATTTAAAATGACTTTTTGTAACTTGCTTTTTGCCCTTATCTTTGAAGCCTTTCAGGGATTCATGTTACATTTTTGGAATTTCACTGAAACCCAGAGTACTTAAAACATTTGTATTTCAATTTAGGCCAAATTTCCGTCCCAGTCCATGTCTCCCAAGAGATGAAGATATAAGTAAAGTGCCAAATAAAAATTACAACACTTCCCCCCCCCAAAAAAAATAAATTTAAAAATCAGCAAAGACAACCCCAAAAAACCATAAACCTAGCACAAAAAACCAAATACCAAGCAGCCACCCACAAAGCCCCAAAGCTAAATAGCTAAATAGACAAAACAAAAGGGGAGAGGAAGAAACACATGCACTGAAATGAAGAGACTAGTTCAATCTTGCAGGTGGCCAGTAGCAGGAACAAAGGAAGGAGTCATCCTACTTATTCCTCACAGAGTAAAACAGAAGGTTTGTGAGTCTCCAGAGTTTGTAGAATCAGGAGGGGTGGCACTTGGAGAAAATGAGTGTTAACACTGCAGGCACAATTAGTGATTTAGCTCTCAGTTGACTATTTTTTAATAAATATTTAATGCTGGCTGTGTTCCAGCTGCATTCTGCTCTGCCCCAACCAGACTAGTGGGCTCGTTCCTGTTGGCCGCTTTTGCATCTGTCACCCTGATTCTGCTTTGCTCCTTTCACTTGAGCTCTGCTGCAACAAAAGTTCCCTACCAAACTCATCTTTTACTCTGGTGGAGAGTGTAATGTGGATTGTGGTCATATCAGCAGTGACTTGATGAAGAGGAGGAAGAAGTTGTGACCCTCAGAAGTCAAGGTGAGCAGTCAGATCCCATAGTTCTGACTGGGTGTTACATGCAGTAAACTGGCAAAAGATTTTCCTTTCTCCCCAAAACAAGAAGCACGTATCTGCTGGTCCCTCTCAGATACTGCAAACCATCCAGGTCCCATCTTGAGCTGTTTTTGAGCAGTGACCACATTTGCCATGTGGTCGCTGCTTGATTTGACCCTTGAGTGAGAGGCTGGAGGGAATGAATGGTTTATACTCATGAACTATGAATGCAGCACAGTGTCTCATTCTGAGTATCTGCTGTGCTTTTGCAGCAGACTTCTTAAATGAAAAGGCAGAAGGTATTTAAAACAGACCGTCTAGCCTTTTTATGAGCTGCTTTGTTTTAAAGTTGGCTGTAGGAGAGAGTGGAATATTAGCTGCAGTATGTTGAGGTAGACTGCGTCTTGACCACACAGCCAAAAAGAGGTGCTCGAATACTTAGTACAGTTCACAAAGGGAGGACAGTGACTGCAACACCAAAACCAGATGTCACAGTTCTTTTTTTTGTTGTTTATTCCACTGTAAAAAGTGACCTCTTAGAGGAGAAGCACTTTTCCATTGTCCACGTGTGTACACATAGAGGAGGTGCCTGAGCCTGCGGACACTGGGGGCAATAAGTACTGCCATGAACAGGGCACTGGGAGCCACTGAAACCATGGCCTTTGGCTAGGAAGCTCTCCCCTGCCCCCCCAGTCGTGTGCTTTTTCAATAATTCAAATTACAAGACACCTGTGTCATTTGCTTTCATTAACCACAAGCTCTAGGAAGAATAAATTTAAAGTATGCAAGTGCTTTCCTAAAATTAATGTAGAATAAAAGGAGGATAATCTCAGAAATATTTGTTAACTAGTTGTTTGTTCTCTTGATATATCAAAAGCTGGGTCTGGTACCCATGGCTCAAACTATGATCACAAGAGTTTCCTGAACCCATGTAGTACTGAGTGAGAAAAATATGTTTGTTTTTCTCTTTGGTAACAGTCTGTTGTTGCCAAGAGGTCTTTTCATTACTATGTCAAAATGGCTTTTTGATCCAGGGCATGCTTGGTGTGAAGTCTCCTGCTAGTCTGACACGTGGCATGCATGTTTGCCCAACTATAACAATTCCTCAGATATTTTTCTAATGTGTTACAGTGAGGTTTTTTAATTGAACAAAACCACATAGGTATGAGAAAAAGTCTTCTGTAATCTGTGATGATACTGCAAATGCTCTTCCTCTTCTACTACTAAATATTTTGTCAAGTGTATGAAAAGGTGTTGAGCTATGAAGAGAAACAAGATTTCAAGAGTGGGTTGTCACCGATTTTTACTTCAGAATGTGCTTACAAAGACTGTCTAGAAAGATGCAGCTTTAGTCTACATGTGGAGGACTTTACTCCTGTGGGGTGGTAATTACCTCTAGACAGCAAAACCAGACAGAAATTTTACATTGTTGACTACACATAAGTTTTAAACAACGCTTGGAAATATATCTGAAATCCAAGTTTATCCTGTAAGACTAAGTTCTGAAGTACTTTTTTTTAATCTGGGAAAGAAATCAGAAGTTCTGTAACTTGCCACAGTGCAGGGATTTTTTCCTTAATCTAATTATATCAATCTTAACCAAAAAAAAAAAAAACAACAAACAAACAAAAAAAAAGCTTTTTTCTTTTTCTCTTATGGTTATATTTGAGACTTACTAACATAATTGTGCCAAAACCGGGGTTGAAGTTTCTTGTTTTATAACAGCGTTGCTGTTTTCAGAGCTGGCAGATTGTCTGTTCACAATGGATTCCATATGTGCTGGTGACCACAACGTGAAGGGATTTACACAGTACAAGTTGGAGTGCAAATAGCAGAGGTGGGAAGCACTCATTTCCTTGTTTCTTAGTTTAAAAGGGCTTTATTAAGCAGTAGTCACACACAATCACAGAATGGTTGTGCAGGAAGAGACCTCTGGAGGTCTTGTCTAGCCCCCATGCTCAAGCAGAGCCACTTAGAACTGGTTGCCCAGACCACATAACTTCTGAGTATCTCCAAGGATGGAGACTCCACAGCCTCCCTGGGCAACCTGTGCTATGGATTGGTCAGTCTCACAGTGAAAAATATTTCCTGATGTTCAGAGGGTGTCACCTGGGTTTGAGTCTGAGTTCATTGCCGCTGGTGCTGTCACTGGGTACTACTGAGAATTGGTATGGCTCTGCATTTTTTACTCCTTTCCTGCAGGTGTTTACATACATTCATGAGATTTCCCCCTGTGCCTTCTCCAGGCTAAACAGATGCATCACTTTCAGCTTTTTTTTTTTTTCATAAGAAAGATGTTAATCACCTTTGTAGCCTTTTGCTGTACTCACACCAGCACGTCCACACCTTTTTGTGCTGACCATTGAACTGGACACAGTAATCCAAGGGAAACCTCATTGGTGCTGAGTAGAGAAGGATTCCTTAATGCTTTTTTGTCGTTGTCAGGAGGTCCATCAGTTTTAAACAAAGCTTAAGCATGTGTTTCTGATTAATTGAAAACTTTCTGTACAAGTATTGGAAAGTAGACTGTTAACATGACTGCAAATAGTTTTGTTTCATTTAGAATATGTGGTTTTATACTGCTTAAAAACAAATAAAAACCAACGGTGTTGTGCCATTGTAGTAGTTTGGCCGTGATTGGCCAATGTGTATTACTGACATTTGATAAAACCAATGAAAGCGTGGGTACGCCTTTTACGATACACCTTTTTTAAATGCAAACCCGGGAATCAGCTCTCTCTTGGTTTCCGGCAAAGGCTCAGGTAAGAGCTACTGCCGAACATTCTCTGCTCCCCCTCTCCCCACGTGGCCGTCGGGCCTGGGGGGGGAGGGGGAAGCAAGTCAGGCTGACCGGGAAAAAGGAAAAAAAAAGACCGCAGAGCCAAACTGTGAGCTACATTGCTGATATCTGGCTGATGGAATTCGAGTTTTCTTCTCCTGCAGCATGGGTCGGTGAGAGAATTTCCTCAGGGCTGTCTTGGAGCCACGAAAGATCACGCAGATCGGGCGGGGATGG
>WAAG01048086.1:975-13597 GCA_013390105.1 Tichodroma muraria | reverse complement strand
CACAACCAATCTGACCCACCTAATTCTGCTGGTAACCTGTGCCCCAGGTCCTTTTACTGCCAGTACTGCCAGCTGAGAGAAAAGAACAATCTCCAAGGGGCCCACCAGAATATTTATATTGACTGCACAGAAACCGAAGAGTCTTTTCCCACTAAAGCAGGTGCCTAATTATTAATGATGTGCAACAGCCCTGATTGTCATCCTTCCAGATTATCACATGATGCTTCTGTCACTTCCATTTAACAAATGTCACTTGATTTGAGAGTTTACACTGAATCACCTCAGAGCCTTTACACAAAGCCCCAAAGTTATTTATCTATCAGTTTGACTACAGAACCCTTAAAGAGGAGTCCTGATACATTTTTTTCATGAAAAAAATCTTGGACTTGCTGGTTAATGGGCAGGGTTTTCTTTCTTATTTTTTCATTGTACTGTAGGATTCAGCTTGTTGCTTTGGTACGCTTTAGTCGCTTGGATCTTTACCACACCAAGGTTCAGTATTCTTGGGCCTGTATTCTTTCCTGTGAAAGGTGATGAGCTCAGGGGAGGATAAGTGACACAGAGCAGAGCTGGTGGAGAGTTGTTGTACATATCATGCATTGAAGACAGATACAGTGTTTGCTTGAAATATTGAAGTATTGAAATATTTTAGAACTGGAAATCAAAATTATTNTGGGTGACTCTAATGAATGTTATATCTGTGCAATTTGGCAAAGCAGAGCACACAGAATGCCTCATCGTTCTATATGTGAGCAAGGCTGGATATTTTTTCTATATCGTTTAATAAATGTTAAAAAGTATTTATAAATAGAAGAACAATAAAAAATGCTACCATATGTTCAAAGTAGTGATCAGGCATTTACCCTCACTCATGAGAAAATGTTTTGGATCTAAGATTGTCATACCATATGGACAGGGATGAGGAAAGAAAACAATTGCATGTGTTTCATGGGAAAATGTAGAATTTTCACTTCATTATGAACAAGAGGAAAGGAAAAATTAATCAAATAATCAAGTCTAAAAAACTATTTCTCAAACCAAAAAGCCTTGTTGCATTTATTGCAATGCAGTTTTCACCTCTGACATCAATATGTTGTCAGTAATGCAACTCAGATGCAATAACTGGTAAATAGAAATGAATTATCACATTCTTTCAAAATTGTTTGGATAGAAAGCTTTTTATTTCTTTGGGATTTCATTATTTAGGGAGAGAGAATTTGAAATTTATTTCTTTCTGATTTTATGGTATAAGTTTCAAGTCCAAACTGTCAGCCAGTGTGGAAATTGGCAGAACTCCATGGGAGTCAGAAGAGCTCTGTTGGTTCACACCATCTGAAATGTCACCATTTATTTTATTTTTTGCTAATGATATTATATAAAAACATCACGATTGAATACAGATAAATTATTTGTAATATAATCCCAAAGTTTTGTGCAGAAAATGTTTCTTTTTTGTCACAAAAGTCTGTCTTAAATTGCTCAAGTTAAGCTTGAAATGAAAAAAACATGAAACAGAAAACCCTAGAAATAGAATTACTCAGTTTTATTATCTGAGTACTTAGCACTTTGCCTGAATGATAATGTTTTTCTTAATATGTAAGGCATAGTTTCTGCATGATTTCAGTTGTCTTTTTCTTCTTAAAAGAGAAATGAATATTTGGATAAGGTACTGAAGCGATAAGGGGAACAAAAGAGGTTTTTTTTTCTTCTTCAGAGATAATGAGAGAAAGCAAGTGCCCAGAACCAAGTGTCTCTCTCAAGCAGTCACACTTTTAGGGTCCTAGGAAATAATAAAATAGAAGAACAAACAAAACAACTCAATGAAACAGAACCAACCCCTAAACCTTACCTGCCTAAAATAATAAAACAATCTTAAATCCCAGACACAATTATAATGCTCCCAACTTTCCTATCAGAACAAGATATCAAGTTTTATATTGCTATAATAATTTAAATGTATGATTTTTAGAAAATGTACAGAAGATGTTTGGGCTAAGTAGGAAATTCTGTTTGCTATTATGCAATGACATTCTTTTTTCATAGACTAGTTAATGGAATTTTTAGGGAATTTCTCCATGCCTGCTATTTTTCTCACTGATAAAGACTAATTTCATGTCCTAAGCAAGAGATGTAAAGTGGTCTACTAGGAAATCAGAAATACTTAGGGCATTAGTAGTGGTCCCACAGAACATAAAGTTGATTCCTTTACAGTAAATAAGTTGGTAGGATTGGAAGGAGTATCTTTACAGACTAATTTGAAGTTAAAATTTAACCAAATCTTACAGCAACTGGGGATTTTCTTATGGATTTAACAGATACCACCATAGACAGTCTTTAACTGCAAATTGCTTAGTACTGTGAATACATATATTTTTTATACATGCAGGCGTACATTCTTCACACTTTGCCATGTGTTGACACATCATATATATTTTCTCTGCACTAAACAGTGCAGCTACCACTCATTTCCCCTCACACCTGTCTGAAAATTCCATGCTTTTTCCATCTGTATTTTTATTCTGTCAAGGAAAAAAATAGCCTCACCTTTATACATCAAGGTTTTGCCTTTATTGGTAAATGTGATGTATTCTTGGTTTAGCTACACTGTGCTAATTAGCAAGAGAGAGAAATCCAGCCCAGAAGAAGCAGTTATCTGGTCAAACCAGTGTTAGAGCAGTTAAATACTTCATGGATTCATGCAGCAGAATAATTTGCATCCAGGAAGACAGTAGTTAACTGCACAGTCAGCTAGTGGCACCATAGCTATATTCCTTAGCAATTCCTGAGCTGAGTAGTTTAAATCGAATACAAATACACTTAGACCATGCTATGGAGTCATGATGTCACGACCTGACTTTTGTTTTTAAGCATAACTCAAAGAAAGGCATTCCTGTTAAAAAGAAATTTCCTGGTGAATTTACGTGTCTGTGCAGGCTGGGTTACCAGCACAGCTGGAAAGCCAAGGCTTGCAGGATTGGCACATGAAATGTGAGAGCTCTGACAGCAATGAATTCAGCTGAGGCTCTTGGGGCCTCACTCTGCATCACTTCAGGTGCAGGAAGAGCTGCACTGGTGCTGGGGCTGGCATGTCCTTCTGCCCAGGCTTCTGACTCCATGGTGTCCCGGCTAGAGTCCCAGGTGCTTCAGCTTAGCTCCCAGACAGGGTTTGGGCACTTTCCTGTAGGGCTCTGAGGACTTTCAGTCCCCTGATTCTTAGAAAACCTCACTTAGTATGGCTGGGGAGAGCTGCAGGAGCCTGGGTCCCAGCCAGGAACCATCCCAGCCTGGTGGGTACTCTGCCAGTGCACTGATGAAAGTTTCTTGAATTGGTAATATTTATGAAAACATTTTAAATTTTGACAGACTTTCATTTTCAGTTCAGTCAGAAAATTCTTCTATTTATGAATGTATTATCAGTATATTTAGCTTTCTTTTGGTATATAATTTAAATGAAGTTTCTTGAATAATTTTCCTAATCGAAAGATGATGTAAATGCTTTCGAATTTTGCTTCATTACCACAATCCTGAATTTGCACAGTTACTGAAGGAATGCCTAACATTGAATTTTGGTCTAACCTTATTAACACCAACTTGGATCAATTGGTGTCTTAAGAGGTGTGTTTGCTTAATACATTGGAAAAAATCAAATTGCTAATTCATTCTGATTGAAATAATCTTATTTGATATTTTTTCTTTTATCCTTGGTTTAGAGACTCACTAAAAGAAAGAATATATACAAAAAGAAACAGCAGGAACACTAGGGATGTTTTTAACTCAAGAGATATCAAGCTTACAGCCTTTGATGACTGAGAAATACACAAAAAGAAATGCAGATAAGATTAGAGAAAGCCCAGAGGAAGTGAGAGAATATTGTCTGCACTAATATGTTGGCTGAGTAACGAATAACTTAGCTTTGAATAACAATAAAAATATTTTTAAATTTAGATCTAAAATCTTGGTTTCTATAAATTCCCTTCTAGTGTGTGCTCTCTAAACACATTCATGAGAGTAGCTCACTGTGAATCTGTCTGATCTGTAAGCCACGCTCAAGTACCCTCTGTGCAAGTGGGTTCTCTTTTATCTTAGTTTCTAAATGGAAGTATTTTACATTATTTGAACATTCATATCTGAGTACAGATTTTAAAGTCTGAATTACTTTTAAATTCTTTAGTCCGATATCTGTCAGATACATTTGTCAAGGTGATTAGATTTAGTTTTATCTACATTTTTACTCCTAACAGTAATTTCTCAGTTTTTGGTGCACCTAGGTTTTTGAAGTTGCCCAGATTCTTCTCAGTGGTCACTGCTTTAGCTTTCTAATGTGATTTATTCTTAATAGATCTCTTCAGGATATAGTATCATTTTGCAGACAAAGTTACCAAAATTTGGATATTTCTCATAAGTTCAGCTGAAAGCTGGTGTGAATATTTTTTGTCTGATGGCCAGTGACCCATGTTCATCTCTGTTTTATCAGGTGCATCTGTCACTCTAGCTTTATAATGACCTTCTATTCCCTTCATATCCTGTTATCATATATGTTCAGGTAATGCAGCCATTGGGGATCCAAAACCATGATGAGCTCAGAGTTACCTTGCTATATGTGTATGCTGCCTTCATCTTGTCCATACCTCTTGTGTTTATATCTGTTTGTGGAAAGCAGACATGACGTGGATCAGCTTCTTCACAGAAAGATACATTGGGAAAGAAAAAGATACATGCATCTGCCCTTCCTGTGGCTTCAGGGAGAGCTCTGTTATTTCAGAGAAACACATTGAAATTGTAAAAATTTAAAATTGTAAATTGTCCCTGCGGTCTTTTCCCACCGTAAATTCCTTTGACAAAATTAAATTTCCTATAGTTTTGTCCCACTGATGATTCTTCTGTTAGGTTTGAATTTAGGATTTTCATATCTTAGTCTTTCTGGGCTGTATCTGTGTATTTCTTATTCTGTGTTCCTGTATAAAGATTGTTTTTTTTTTTTCTGAAGAAAGAATTGATAGTATTTTGTGACGTATTCCCTCAGAATGTTTTAATTTATAGAAAAGCCTAACGCTAGTTACTCTTGCACTACCTCAATTAGTTATTGTGAAAGGAAAGGTAATTCAATTTTGTTTCAGTTTGATAATTTCTGTGCTGGTTTCTTGGCTCTAAATCTTCTGTGAACCTTCCCAAAACAGAGGAAGAATTCAGAATTCTATTTCATTTAAAGAATTTCTGAATAGATGAGATTTTAATTTTTTTAAAGGAGTTTTTAGACTCTATATACTTCTGCCATAAGCACTGTTTTTTAAGACTAACACAAGAGCATGCTGTGCAAATACAGGCAGAGATATGCATATGACATTGTAAAGGATTTGTGCTGGATACTGTGCCACACAGGTTTGATACGGGTCCTTTGAGGTGAATACTGCATACTTGTTTCTGTGGAAGTTAGCAAAGTTATGTTTTATTAAATGTTGCTTTCTATATTTAGTTGAAAAAGAATGTGCACAGCTTTTATTTTTGCCCACAATTATGCTTCTTTCAATAGCAGCACTCTTTGCATGTACACATTACAGTTCAAAGGTGTATGGCCTCGTAGCCTGTTACAGAAGTCATCAAGGAACTTGGAGGTCCCATGAGAGTTCTTTTAGGACTTCCCTGAAAGAAAAAAGTAGCCTAAATTCATCAGTTTCTCCACTTGTAACTCTGTGGTCAGTGTCTACTGGCTTGAAGAACTCCACTGTTGTCAAGTTTTTCCTGGTCTTTACAGATAAACTTTTTTTGTGTCTCTAAACTGTTTTTTCTTCTCCTGTCTTTTCTGTGTCATCCTTTCCACTCACATGTGGTTTAATGGAGTAGTAGGAGATATCAAGCAATTACTTGTACAGTATTTACTCGTACAGACTTACCAGATTTACTTGCACTAAACTAGTTTGGTGATCATCCCCACTATGTAGGTCCTGGAAAACAGCATTCAAAATCAATGATTTGAAATTATTTATCAGTTAAGAAATTGTGATAGATCAGCAAATCGTTTGCTGAAATTGGAAAGAGTTCATGGTATGGTAGATCTTGCATAGCTTAGGGTTTTTGGAAGTCTTAATTTTGAAGGGGCCTGTATATTAATTGAATTTGAAATAGACTAATCTTATGTTAAGCAGTTTTAAGGTCTACATGGTAGTCACTTAAATGCCTCTTTTAGAGACTTGTGTTTATTTGTTTCTTGCTTTATGATATTAAGTGCTTTTGGAAGGCTATTTCATATTTAATCATTAGCAAAATGTGGAGCTTTTCTTGGACCTTCTTAGTTCTCCTAAGGTCACAGGATATCCCTTCAAACTCTTAATGTGCCTGAAAATGTCTGCTTAATAGTTTCAGACTGTCTGTTGTCAAGACTCTTCATACTGGATATACTCCATTGTCATAAGATAATTTGTCTTTGTTCAGAGACATCCTCTGGCACAGAGAAAGGAATCACGCTTTCTAGAAGTATTCAAGGCTGTGTTGGTGATCACTTAGCTTCCCCCTCTTTCCTTGTGTCAAGTCTGGTCTAAGCAGAATGATGAAAATAAGCCTGCCCTGGCCAAAGTGAGTGGCACCATATCTCCACTGTGTTAGCATTTTGCTGGAAGGCTTTTCCAGCTTAGGCTGCCAGAACACAACTAACGTTATCTACTGAATTGGTTAGTTGCTGAGGAGACTTTATTTAGTGAAGTTCAGTTCTGATTCTTTCAGCAAGTCTTCACTAAAGTAGCCTTGGTTTGCTGGTTTTCTTCTTGTTAGGGGGTCCTCAGACTCCCGAGCTCTTTGTGTTGCAAAGGAACTTCTCCCTATTGCATGTTCTAGTCTGGGAACACTAGGAATCATTAGACAAAGGCATGGTCTTAAAAAAGAGTCTTACCGAAAATAAGCTGGCTTTATGTGTGTCTAAAAGTACATCTGGATTTACAGTACAAGTCATAGTGAAGAATGAAAAAAATCAGACTTTAGATAATAACAGCACTTTGGGGTTTTTTGCTAGTTTTTGTTTTATTTTGGTTGGTAGGGTTTCTTTTTAATTAATGACTGTTGTCTTACAAACAGGTCATTAACACTGAACAGTGAATTTTGTCTTAGAAATGGACTAGTACCATTCTGAAGAAATTATGTCTACTTTAAAAACAAAGGTGTAGTAAAATGTTATTAATTTTGTGGCTATCCTGTTTGAAAATAAGTACATATATTTCCATGATGATGAATGATTCTACTGACTGTTTGCCTGAGAGAGGTAATATTTTGTTTGTGTGTAAGTAATGAGCTGCTGTAACCAAGTTCTGAGACTTGGGAGTGATAGACATACGGTATATATAACACAGGTTTTAGCATTTTGTTCGAAGTTTCAAAATATGCTTTACGACCATGATAACAACAGAATTGTTATGACAGTGCATGTATGGAAATACATGCAGCAAGGTGCACTATATATTTGTCAGAGAAAGCCGTCATCATATCAGTAATTACTATAATGAAAGATGTGTAGAAACCAAGAGTTAGTATTTGTACAGAGCATTAAACTGTTTTCTGATTTAGACATCTCAAAACTTTTGGGTTCAGGGTTCTTAGGAATGGGCATGTTTGTGTTTCCCAGAAGATAAGTTGTGGATAAGATTTGTCAAATTACGGAACAACATTTTTCTTTAGTTTTGAGTACTTTATAATGCTATCACAATTTGTCTTAACATGATTTTAACATGGAATCAGTCATAACTAAAGATATTGCCATTTTACTTATAAGGAAATCTTATTTCCTTTATGTTTGTCTGTGTGGATGTCAAAGAGTGAATTCCGTGGGTGTTGATAGTTGTGAAAAGATTATTACTATGATTCTGAGAATCCTTCCTTACGCTAGATGTATTATCCTGGTAACTGGAGCTGTCAGATCTGCTAGCAGATGTAGAAAGGGTCACTCATAGCACAGAGACAATTTGGACTGTTTTGCAGAGATTTTTGTCCTCTTTTTAAAATTTCAATTCGTTTGTATCCTTCTTGACATATATTTACTGCATGCATTTCAGCATGTTTCTTTTCTGGTATAGATTGCTTGTCACCATTAGTTTTTTGCTATGACAGCAGAGATTATATATGTTTTGATCAAGCTCTCTGTCTGATTTCCAGTTCTGATAGAAACATCTCTTTTTGTCTTACTGTATATATTTTCCTTCAAATTCTGTGAATTTTATTCTCTTTTTGTCTTAGAAAAATTAATCAAGCAATGAGGTTAAGCTTAGTATCACTTAGTATCTACCATTGCGGATTTTGTTGGGAATTTCCATTTTCTGTTTGGTAACACCATGCATTCCACAGTAGTGCCAAGCATAGAGTGTATCAAAGTAGGAAGGAATTTATAATACTGAAAGTCTGTCATAATTCTCATATTTTAAATACAGCATTTAGACACGCTTCTTCATAATCCTTATTTCACTGTACTATAAATAGCAGTCCCATAGGTGTGCTTACTGGTCTTTTAAAGACATCAACAGCACTGAGGTCACAATAAAGGTGTCTTGTATTTCCTATTCATTATATGAAACTTAGATTTCAGTTTCCCCTTTTACTACAGTTAATGGGCACCTAGGAGCTGTCTGCTGGGCCAGGGCTGGTGCCGGGTGTCCTGCTCGGAGCACGGTCTGCAAAGGCAGGCATTAGTTATTTACAAGTCCCAGCCTGCAGAGCTGCAGCTTCTCAGTCAAGCTTTAGAGCTGGTTGCTCTTAGCACTCTGCAAGCCTCTCTCTAGGTCCTGGACGTGTCTCTAAAGTTGCAGTGTTTACTAACTTCCTGATTTGCCAGCTCACGAGACCTTTACCACAGAAAAATGACTACAGAGCCATTCTCTTGAGAACTAGTAGAAGCCAAAGGACTGAAGATGCCATTTCACATCCGTCACTCTCAAAGCTCAAAGAGAGAGTTCTTTTCTGACCGTGGGTTGTTAACACATTTAAGAAAATCCGTGGGTTGTTAACACATTTAAGAAAATCCGTTTTGTTGAGGTTTTGAAAACTTTTATTAAGTAACAAAGACTGATCAACAAGGAAACGTTAAAGGTTTCATATGCTGTAGGTGACCATTCTTCTAATGTACATTAGAAGAGACATCTATCAGTGCATTAAAGTCAGTGTAATTATCCAAATGGATTTATAGACATTAAATATGTCTTCCCATAAAACGTAAATAATGTAGCTCCATTTTGACTTTTCTGAAAGCACCTATAAAAGTGAAGAATGTTGATTTATATTATTTTTGTCTGGCTTCCATATGTAGGTTGAAGAATTTTGAACAAGATTAGTTTCTCTTAGCAAGATCATGGATTCTCACCAAACACTGTTGCTTTGCCATTGTTTGAATTTCTAAATTTAGAAACTCTGTTACTGACAGGGATAAGGCCTGTCTGTCAAGTGAGAGCAGCTCACGGCTGGGATGTGGTGCTCAGTGTGCAGAGTGAAAGCCCAGGAGGGTGGTGATCTGGAGAGATTCCCAGAGTAGCTGTGTAAATCTGATAGGATATAGGGTGACAGTTTGCTTCCTGAAAAATTAGAAAAAATAAAATAAGTTGATGGACAGATTGTGGAACAATCCTATGTAAGAGGTGATCTGTTCTAAGCCAATTCTAGTTCCTCAGAAAATGTTTTCTCTGTGTATGTTAATGGCAGAAAAAAAATGAGAAGAAAAAAACCCTGTCATTTTTGAAAGACTGTTCCACTTATGAAAATGAGTATAAAAGGAGTATTCTACATGTACTCTTCTTTGTAGAGCAGAAAATATAAAGACAATGCACTAGTGCTCAACAAAGAATGAAATAGTGGGCTGGTATTGTGATGGTTGTGTTAGGGATGAGAAGAAACATAGGTGCAGCTGCTAAGTGTAACAACCACCTCCTATTCAAACCGAATAAGGGAACAGTTACATGCATCTGTGTTTAGAGATAGTTGAAAATATTGAAACAACCCCTAAAAATTCAGTTCATGTGTAGTACTGTTCATTATTCTGCAGGAGCAGTTTCTTTGTGGGCTACAAGATAGAGTTAAATGCAGTTAAATACAGAGTTTGAGAAAGGATTTTGGCCTTAACTGGGTGTCGGGACATGCGAGAAGAAGGGCAGACATGCTCCAGGAGTGCACAGGAAAGGAACAAGAAAGTTCCAGGTTAAACCAAAGAAGCAGAAATACTGAAAGCAAAGAGTTTTACGTAAACTACTTGCTAAAGCGCAAAGCTGTGAGCAAGGAAGCTATCTCCTGCTGCTCGATTCCTGTTGTGTTCAAGAAAATTGGGCTTTAACATGCAATTCACTGCAGATTGCACTGTAGAAATTCTGGACTCCATCATCATTTCCTTCTCTTGAGAGAAACAAGGACTCAGTGCCTGAATTTGCATAGATGCTTAGGTCAAAAGGGAGACAGCATTTTGTTTCAATATTGATGTTTGCTTATTGGCTCTTGATAAAGAAATAGGCAAGCTACAAACTTTTATTAGGTGCTCTGTCAAGAGATGGGCTCTGTTCCAAAACAGTGTTTTATGTGGGCAAGACAAACAGAAGTTGTAAGGAGGTATATGGTGTACAAAAAGTGTGAGTATTGAAGCTTTTACAGCATTTCTGACCCTCCAAGGTCTCTGACACCATTCTTCTTCCTTGCAACCTCTCCTTCTTCCACTCTCTTTTACTTTCCTCAAAGGCCATTTGTCGACTGAGGTACCACTAACTGGTTCCTGATGTACAGAAAGCAATCATCAACTGTTTTCTGTGTTTCAAGTTTAAATTTATCAAAATATTGCAGCTGATAGTGGTATTATAGTGCTGTCTCTTTCCAGTGATACTGTACTTTTACTTATATAACATATTGCAATTTGACTTATTAGCTATTCTCAATATAATTAAAAATGAAACATACCCCCTTTTTAATAGCAGTATGATTTAGATACTGGGAAACTTGCAAGCCTCAAGGTGGAAGTGGCTTAGTCTGTCCTTATAGATAATTTAAAATGCATGAAAATATGAAGCTTGTTTTTTCCAATGTGGGAAATGAACACAATTATGACTTTCCAGCTGCTTCTCCTAAAGAAAACAAACAATAAGACTCACACTTTTTATTGCAACTAAAAAAGAATATGCTCAAAGGGAATATATTTATGCCAGAAAGAAGAAACCATAACCAGGGTAATGCTGTCCTATCAAACATTCAAGTACATTCACAATTAGGGTATGAAACTGTGAGGAAAAAACCCCTCCTTCCTCAGCATCCATTGCCAATATTTGAAAAATAAAAAAAATATTGGAAAGAGTTTTGGCTATGACAAGTCTATGTAGGTGTTTATGGAGCCAGGTACATTGATAGTGACTCTTTTAGTATCCTAGGCCAGATCTAGAACACTTGCCTCAAAACAGTCCAACACCAAAACAACTAACTCCCAAATTCCCAAACAATTTCCACTCATTAAAAAGAGTCCAGCCTTTTTGGTTTTGTTTTGGCTTTTAGTTAGTTTGTTTTGTTTTTCTAAATGCTCGATATTTTATCATTTATCTATCTTCTCTTGTCCTCTACCTCTTGTCCTCTTTTATTACATAATCTTTGTATCATTAGGAACATGTATTCTTTTATTATTTCTCAAAGAAAAAATATTGGAATGGAGATTAATACCTTGCTGAAGCAAAACTGTCAGTAGGCCACTTTTTCATGTACCTATATGATGTACAGCAGAACAATATTAATATCACAGGTCAAATTAGTTAGGACAAATACTAAGCTACATGGATTTTGCTGAATGTTACGGAGAAGGCTTGTGAATAGATTCTTGCCACACTGATTTCAAATTACCTGGGTGAATCTGTAGATCAGAATAACCCACTGTTTTGAACTGAAGAATGCAATGTCCATAAAGTCCTTATTCTTACTTCTTTATGTGCTGCTAGTTCAACATAAATGCAGCCAAAATATCTGGCCAGCCTTTATATTATTTAATGCCCAGAGGTATATAGAACCCAGCAAAAATTATGAAGAATATTAATTTGTGTGACTCATTCATTAAGTATATATTTTGTTACGCTTTTAATGAAGCACTTACCAGAGAAGTAGTAGGAAAAAATATTTATGTCTCCTGATGAAGATCTTTTTTCCACTTATTATAGTCACCTTCAGTTCATGCAACTGTTATCATTAAGTGCCCAGAAACAAAACATGTGCAGTACAACAACAATGTATTCTTTATTTGTAAAATGAGTCATATTGCTTCTATCCTGCTTCCCACAGATCAGAGCTTTAATAGGGATATAAATAAGAAACTTAACATATGCGACCTTCTGACCACAGAGTGTTAAATTCCAGGGACTATATTGCTGCACCATTTTTTTCTTTTATTCGAACGTGTATTCATCATAGTTCCGTCGGAAATTGCATGATTTACAATTTATATTAGGTTATGATATGAATTACATTCAGATACAGGGAGAGGAAAATTGTGGAGGAGCAATTCTTGCCAAAGATGTTGAAAACAGTTTCCATTTAACCTTTAAATGTCATGGAAATGACACAATTGTATTTCGGTAAAGTTTTATCTTTGGGAAACATCTGCTTTTGTACAAAAACTTAACTTTTTTCTGTCTAATTTAAT
>WAAG01048085.1:4181-18176 GCA_013390105.1 Tichodroma muraria | reverse complement strand
TCTCTGTATCATCAGCCCTGTGTTAAGCACAAATCCAGAACATGCTCTGTGCAAGTGAAGAAAATGAACTCTGTCACAGCCAAACCTGGCACATTATGGTATTTCTGTGCTCTTTGTAAAGGTCTCTTGTATGTCTCACATGAGGGTTTCAGTTCTCCAAATACGAAGGTTTTATTGAGGCAAGGTGAAGGTGAATGCCAGCCTGTTGTGGGAGCAACAAGAGACCGTGGATTGAGATACACAAAAGATCACTCAGCTTTATAGAATTTTCTTAAAGGTGTCCTGCTGGCAGTTTTGTCCCTACAAAACAGGTTGGAAGTAACCAAGGAGCTATTTCTTTCGTTATGGAGAACTGTATAGAACCTGATTTATGGCTGGTGTGACTTTCGAAGTCCTCTCTTGGGCTCCTCAATCACCTTTAGGTGTTGAGATTTCTGAACTTTAACAGTCAAATGAAAGCCGTCACTGTGGTAATTAATGGTGGAGGATAACTTTATTCAGGCAGATCAGAGGGTGTATTCCTTCTGCTTCACAAGAGAGGATGAGATTTCATTAGGTGTTACTGCTTGTACACTGGAAGCTTCTAAACGATCCCTTGTGCCTGTTGCACAAGTGGGGAAGGCACCAAATCTAGTTCCTTGTGAAATTGTCTTAGGGATCTCGATGGCTTACTGAGAAATCTGGGACACCTGTATTTGGGTGTCCTGTGACCTGATGTGATCCATTACACTCGAGGCACTGGCTCTTTCAGTAGCCACAGAAGGAAAGAGCAAGGCTCAGTGAAGGCTCTTTTGGGATAAAGTGAAGTAATGAATGGACTGGTGGTTAGACCATGGGAGATGATAGAAACTGTTATGCTCAAGGTGTTGATGGGAATTCAGCACACAGGGCAGTGGGTTTGAGCATTGTGACAGTGTATTTTCCTTTGTGTCCCTGCTCCACAAATAAGTAGCTTTGCTGGAAGCATCAGACCAAAATGCAGGTGCTACACATACGGGTAGTGGACAGGTTTGATGGCTCCTCAATGTTCTTTCCAACTGCTTTATCAGATTTTTAGGTAGGAAAATTTTGGGTTATATTTTTCCTTTTTCCCCTTCTGTTAGATTCCTGTTCTGCAAGGCTAGCTGCTTTCCCAATGTGCCACTCCTTTTTCACAGAGCACAGCAGAAATGTTGTTGTCAGAGAATTAAGTGGCAGTAAATTTTTGGGGGGGACTTTGGGGTCAAAATCTGTTGCATTGCCTTTGACGTCTGCATCAAAGGACTACATGCATGTCTGGATTCCAGAAATTATTAACAATTACTAAGCATGCAGCATTTTGTCCTTCAGGTTAAGCGCTACCAGTGCACCTTTGAGGGCTGTCCCCGCACCTACAGCACCGCTGGCAACCTGCGCACGCACCAGAAAACCCACCGGGGGGAGTACACCTTCGTCTGCAACCAGGAGGGCTGTGGCAAGGCCTTCCTCACCTCCTACAGCCTCAAAATCCACGTCCGGGTGCACACCAAGGAGAAACCATTTGAGTGTGATGTGCAGGGCTGTGAGAAGGCGTTCAACACCCTGTACAGGTGAGGGGACATTCAACACCCTGTACAGGTGAGGGGACATTCAACACCCTGTACAGGTGAGGGGACATTCAACACCCTGTACAGGTGAGGGGACATTCAACACCCTGTACAGGTGAGGGGACATTCAACACCCTGTACAGGTGAGGGGACATTCAACACCCTGTACAGGTGAGGGGACATTCAACACCCTGTACAGGTGAGGGGACATTCAACACCCTGTACAGGTGAGGGGACATTCAACACCCTGTACAGGTGAGGGGACATTCAACACCCTGTACAGGTGAGGGGGCATTCAACACACTGTACAGGTCAGAAGATGTTCAACACTGTACAGGTCAGAAAGTGTGCACTGTACAGCTGAGAGGGCATTCAACACTGTACAAGTGAGAGGGTGTCCAACACTGTACAGGTGGGAAGGCTCTGCTGAGTTTTCTTGTAGGTATGGCTGTCGCTGTTCTGCAAGTTGCATGTACTTTGTGTTTGAATGCAGTTGTTTTGCTTCTTCCATGTACAGGTATGAATATAAACCCCTCAAGTGTGGCAGTGCTATCCAAAGGGTAGGATGACAGAACTGTGGTGACTTCTTTATATTCCAGTAGCATTGAAGGTGGTGCATGAACACAAGGGTCTCTCAGATTTGTTGGAGGACTTTGGAACTGGTAGCAGTCACTTCCATGAGCTCATTACCTTCTGCTCAGGAAATGTTAAGCCTTTGATCCTGTCCTGCACTTTTAAAAGAATAGCTTGCTTGCCTCAGGCTAGGGCTATCTTATCCTACCAGTCCTAAGAGGGATTTGTTTGACATGTTTTTTAGGTTGAAAGCACATCAAAGGCTTCACACAGGGAAAACATTTAACTGTGAATCGGAAGGCTGCAGCAAATACTTCACAACGCACAGTGACCTGAGGAAGCACATTCGAACACACACAGGAGAAAAGCCATTTCGGTGAGTTGCTGGGTGGCAGTTCTGGCTTCTGTGGCTCAGGTAATGAGGCACCTGTGCCAGAAAGCAGCTGTTACTGCCCTGAATGGAATGGTGTTTTCCTGAGAAATAAGTGAAGGTGACTGGTTGGCATTGGAGCGTGTTTGTTCTTGAGCTCCCGCAGCTGCCTTTAGCAGTGGGTGCAGTGATTGTCCTAGAAGACAAGAACAGTTAAGGTAGTTTTTAAAACATAATCCTATGCCACGATAAGCATCTTTTAGAACACATTGCTGCTCTCTGCTGGGATGCAATGTGTATTCCATGAAGGAGACTCCCCAAATACTGTCTTCATGCTTGGATTTTAGAGTCCTACTCAGAGCCCTGCTATGATGTGTGTAGCATGCACAGTGGCTGCTGGGAGGTACCTGGTTGCTAACAAAGCTTATCTTTGGGCCTGCTTTTTAGAGTCCTGGGGCTGTTGCAACGCATGATTTAAAGTTGTAGCTAATGCATTGAATGGGGCTGATTCTGACTCTCCTGTGATACCTCATTCAGGTGTGAGCATGATGGCTGTGGGAAGGCTTTTGCTGCAAGCCACCACCTCAAAACACATGTTAGAACACATACTGGTACGTTCTGTGTTGTTTTTTTAAAATTTTCTTTAATTGAGCTTATTCAGTTTATGCTAACTGTCAGAATCCTTATATGAATTTATAGTTGCATATAATATGGGAGTGACACCGAGCTGAGTGGCTCAGGTGACACATGTGAGGGAGGGGGTGGCATCCAGAGAGATCTTTGCAGGCTGGAGGAGTGTGCCCACGTGAACCTCGTGAGTTTAAAAAGGCCAAGTGCAAGCTCCTGTACCTGCGTCAGGCCAATCCAGATTTCCCATTTATGCAGTTATATTTATGCTTGACTGGTCTTGAAATAGTATTGTGTTGTGTGTCAGTTCCCATGGTGAAGTGGAAGCACTCACCTGCAGGACTCCCAGGAATACTAAATGTGTGAAGGGGCATTAAATACCTTGTTTGTATGAAATATTGCTCTCTCCAAAAAGTGTGTGTCTGATAGGATATTTTTAAGTCTGTTACATGTGTTCTGTGCTGCCTCTAGGGGAGAAACCCTTCTTCTGTCCCAGCGATGGTTGTGAGAAGACTTTCAGTACCCAGTACAGTCTAAAGAGTCACATGAAAGGTCATGAGAAGGGACATACCTATAATGCACTTCCCAATAACAATGTGTCTGAGGTTAGTAGCACTTCTGCTTAATGCTTACAGAAGCATTAAGCAGATGTTAGATGGATATAAACCATCCCTTGGGGAACAAATCGTTTGGTCTGCAGCTTGTTCTTAAGGTGGAGCATTTAAGACTGGGATTTTCAAAGGGAATTTTAAGTGCTCACTTTGCCACATGTGCATGTGGGTGGTTGTATCCACCAGTACCTGCTTTCTATGTGTGTGCTTCAGTTGGAATCAATACCGTGGGGTAAACACGTGAAGTAAAATAGATACTAACTAAAAATACTAACTGGGAAGGTTTAATTTTTTTATTTTCTAAAAGTTGATTTGTTCCTATGCTAATTTAAAATTCTGGGTCATATGACTTTTTGGAAGTACTTTGACAGAGATGTTAAGAATCCTTGATAGCTGCTATATATCCTTTGCTTAAAAATCTTGCTCCTCTGATTTTAGAACTGAGACCTGGGTCCCATATAAGCAGAGTATGGACTCTCAAAAGTAATTTAAAACATTTCTGACATTGTTCTTTTAATATATAATTCAAATTGTTTTTCTTTTCTGCAGGATACAAGTCACTCACTTTGTCTGAGTGATTTAAGCCTCATATCAGCAGATTCAGAATTGCGGGAGAACTCTAATCCAGTGAGTTATTGTCCTGGAATTTCCTCATCCTGGTTTGAGTTTTGATTTTGTCCTCCAAAACGTGCAGTGCTTAGTTCAACCTGCTGTAGAAAGCTCTGCATCTGATTTTACCAAAACATTGTTCTTGCTTCTTGATAAGTGTTGGCTGAACTTAGAATTTACATAGAGGAAAATGAGATGCTGAGGTGACTGTGTTGTTCTTTGTGCTGTGGCATGGGGGCAGGATGCAGCTCTTGTGTATATTCTGCTCCTCTGAGCAGTGTGGGTGACTAGAATTCCATAGTCCAGCATACAATCTAAATGGAGCTGTTTTTTTTCTGCTCCAGAAAAGGTTCTGCAAGCAGCCAATTAATATCTGTTTCTGATGAAGTACTGCAAGAAATAAGGGTTAAATGAAGTGTGGATGCGGAGGAATATATTTTACTTTTGAAGAAGTTACATTTTTTTAGGGGTTTGCTCATTATATTGGTAAATTTGATTACAGGTAATAAAAACTAGGTGTAAATTTACAGCATGTAAAATTTATATATGTTGCCATTACTGAGGGTGGCTGGTTCATTGGAGGAGTGTTTGACACGCACACGCTGCTTGACTGGGGTTTGTGGAGACCTGAGATACAACACTGACTGATGTTTTCTCTTTGTTTTCTATTTGTCAGACACATGGACAGGACCTCAGCACAATCTCACCAGCAAGCATCTTTGAGTCTATGTTTCAGAGCCCAGACCACACTGCAAATCAGGATGACTCTCAGCAGACAGGTACCAGTTGCATCTTCACTGCTGCTGAAGTGAACTTTTTGACAGCTCTGCATGCATGTACTGAATTCAGCATTTCAGACTGAGGCTTAATGCCCAGTGTAACTCCAAGAAGCAAAAATAACTTTAGTGTTGAAATTCATTGGTGTTGGGGTGCTGTTCACAGACGGTGTGACAATCAGTGACAGGGGAGGTGACCCAGCACACTGTCCTGCAGTACTGGCACTCAAGCAGTCCATGTCGTTCTGTTTCAAGGTCCCCTCTTGAAGTTGCTGCACAACTTGGCTGATAACAGGCTTGTTAAAGAGAGCTGATGAGCCTAATCAGGCTCATGTAGAGCCCAGTGTTACCAACTTCCTGAAGTGGCAGCTGCTTTTAGATTTCACCGTCTAGGGTTGTTTTTGAGCACTAGTCTGAACTTAGGAATGTGGTAATGCTTTACTTGGCAAAAATCCATCAGCTAGCTGATAAGTTCATTAAAAAAGCAGTTTATTCAGACCTAGTGAGACCGGATGTATTTATATTTTTTCTGTTTCTCTTTCAGCAGCTTCCTTGATTGAAGGGTTTAACGGCGACGCAGACTCGGTGGCTGCGGCCCCGCCCCCCGCAGGCGATGCAGCCTCGCTGTCCCTCCCCCTGGTCCTGCAGCTCGGCCTCCCTGAGCCCGCGCCGGCAGCGCTGCAAGCCTCGGCAGCCCCTGCTGCTCCCTCCTCCATAGCACCCAGCTCACAGCCAGCCGCGTTTGGGAATCCTGCAACTGTTTTACAATCCCCAGAAGTGCCTGTTCCTCACAGCACACCGTTTGCAGCCAGTCACCAAGACTTCCTGCAGCACACGCAGCCTCCGCCGCAGCCCATCGTACAGGGACTGTCAGTGGTTGCTGGGGCTCCTGCCCCGACAGCCCCGAGTGCCACCGAGCCCCTGCCAGCTGTGGTCCAGACTGTGCCTGTTGGTGCAAACCCAGTTTTGACCAGTAACCCCACTATAACCATTACTCCTTCTCCAAGCACCGCTATTCTGCAGTCCAGCATTGTCATGGGAGAGCAGAACTTACAATGGATCTTAAATGGTGCCACTGGTTCCCCACAAAGCCAAGAACAAATGGTCAGTACATCCAGCAGGGCTTTGGAACAGCTTGAACCATTCCTACTAGAGCCCTTTTGAAGAGGGAGGGGGTCAAAGCTGTGAGATAAACCCCAGGATGCAGTGTGGTATAATGCCTGTCATGTTCGTGTGTATACACGTCACAAATGCAGCCCCTGGAATAGACAGGGAAATAAGTAGAGCACAGAGAAACCCCGGGTGCAGAAAGATTTTGCTTTCTTCTTTCCCCTCATGGTGGACTTCTGCCAGCTGGCATCAGTGTGTTTATCCAGGACAGGGCACCACCAGGCCTGAGGGTATACACGGGCCTTAATTTTAATGCATAGAAGCACAAAAGACTCTGTAAAGGTTGTGTTCAGGCATTTTGTAATCTCTGTCTCTGCCTAATTTTGACTGATAATGAAAAGAGTTTTTCTAAAAAGAGAATGTTTGTGGTTTTCCAGTAAATCTGGATAGCTGAAACTTCAGGAGTTTCCTCTTTGACAATATTGGTGCCACTTCAGGCTCTCAGCTGTAGGTGGACACGAGTGAGTGGCTGCAGGTGCAGGCAGTGGGAGCACACACAGCAGTGTGTAAGAATTCAGTCACTGAATTGTCAAAACCCACAAGATGAGTTTGTCAGCAAATAATGCAGGGGATGTTATTGCCCAATCTTTCAGACCACTAAAACAATACTTTGAGCCCAGTTTTCCTTCCTCTCTGTCTCTTTGGAATATGTATGTAGCTGTTTAGAATTTGAACAACAGAAATTTTATTTGAATCCATTCACACTTTTTTCTTGTTTGTTTTTTTTTCTTTAAAGCCGCAAGTTCCAAAAGTAGTAGAAAAGGTGTTTTTTACCACTGCATTACCAGTAGCTGGTAACACAGGTAAGTGTGACACTGAACTAATTTAAGAAAGCTGATTTCTCTCTCCCTGCTGTGAAATTATGTAGCTCCATTGTGTTTTGTCTTTGTTTCACCTTCAGGAAACCCTGTTCAGCAGATTGGTCTCAGCGTTCCTGTTATTATTATAAAGCAGGAGGAGGCCTGCCAGTGCCAGTGTGCCTGCCGAGACTCTGCCAAGGACAAAGCCACCTCCACCGTTAAGAAGGAATGTTCCTCACCTGATTCAAAAGCTTTGGAGCAGCCAGCTTCCCAGCTGCAGCCTCAGACCTTTCCTTCCTCCTCTGCTCCTCCTTCTTGTGGGCAGAGCAGTCAGATAGTTAACCCTTCAGACTCCCAGACTGAAACATTAAGTGCCATGGATGTATCGGACTTCCTGTCCCTCCAAAGCCCTGAAACCCCGTCTAATATAATTCCAATTGAAGCACTACTGCAGGGTGAGGAAGAAATTGGTTTGAATAGCAGCTTCTCTAAGTGAAGATGTTCCAGATTTTCCTTTGCACCTGGAGGGTAAAACCCTTCTCCTTAGAAGCAGAAACTGAAGGATCAATTCTTATTCCTTCCTCTTTGGAAGTTTTGTGGCTTATTTCTGCTTCACGGATGTCATCTTAGTCACGTCCCAGGTACATCCACCTTTGAGATTCTATCTAAAAAAGAAAAGGTAAAAAAAAAAAAAAAAAAAAGAAATAGCTAAGTTATATATGAACTGTTTTGGCTGCACTGTCTGTCACTTTTGCTTGTCATATGTGAACACAGAAGTTAAGGTTACTGGTGTGCAAAAAAGATTTTTAAAAGGAAAAGGGGGGTTACTTTGTCTCCAATTGCACATCACTTACCTTTGGGATTAAGGTACTGGCAGCAAGTGGGTCTTTGTTACAACTTCTTGGGTCTCTAATTTTCTCCTGTCTCTCATGTCTCTACTAACCATGCACTAAAGGGGAGCCCAGGAAAGGAGGCTGCAGGGGGAGGAAATGGCATGGCTGGGGGAGAGGATTTATCTGCAGTGTGATTTGAATGCGATCGTCACATACCTGATGAGGAGCTGGTGCCTGGTTTTGGTGTGTACTAATGCTCTTACTAAAGCCTCCAGGAGCTTTGGGGGAGTTTATTTCAGCAGGGCACAAATACCTTGTGCCCCTAATAGATCTGTTCATTTAATTCCACTAGGACTCAAGTGTGTTGCAGACACTGTGTCACAACATGGAAGCACAGCTGGAGCCGCTGCTGGCTCCGGCTCCAGAGTCTGTTTTCTTGGCCTCTCCGAAGGGTACAGTGAGTCCCAGGTGTGGTCAGGTTGGTGCCTGCTGCTCTTTTGATTTCTTAGGCTCTGTTCAGCAACAAGTCATCATCCTAACCCTGGGACTGTTGAATCAGGAGCACTGTGCCTTTGCTGGTTACTCTCATCTTTTGTGAAGAACAACCCTTAAGAAAATTTTGAGAAAGATTCAACATAAATTCAGTTTGAATTCAGTGAGTCTGTCCTTCATGTCCATACATGCTTCTTTTTTTTCCAGTGAGCTATATAATTTCTGCCTGACTCTGCCTCTAGCCTACTGCAATGCCAGCTTTTTGTGCACGGGGCTATTTCTTGACTAAAAGATGTTACGCAACAGAATAGTTTTTCATATCAAACTGAGAGTCTATATTCTAACCTACTCAGGGTAAATCAAATCCAAACCCCCCCTTCCACCAAAAAGCCTGTAATGTTGCAATAAATGCAGTCTCATTCTAAATGGTTTATTTATGCTGCATTATTTTAAAAGATGTAATTTTATAGTTTTTATCCATCTTTTTGGCTTTGGCTGTCAGTCTTCTTGTGATAAAGAATATTAAATAGTCTATTCAGTTTACAGTGTTGTCATTAGTGAGATACAAAGATAATAACTGTAAGCCAATTAGTGGGGAGTGTCCCTGCACTCAATTTAGGAATGCAAACTGTAGTGGATAGAGATCTTTCACTCTTTGTGTTTGATCAGAGCTGCTCTGTGTACCTCCGGGGAGGGGAGAACCCTGTGAGTGCTGCCTGGTGATCAGCAGGTGTTTAATCCTCCTGTGACATGCTCCGTGTAGCCTGACAAACACTGAGACTGGCTTCAGTGACCTCTCGTGCTGTTGCCCTGAGAATGCTCTGCCCAGGCACGCGTGGAAAGGGACTGAAGGGAATTGACCTTCCCCTCCTGGACAGCTTGCTTCTGGTGAAGTGCAGGAGGGAAAGAACTGTGTCCCGTGAGGGCACAGGGGTGTGCCAGGAACACTGTGTGTCTGTGCCAGGGCAGGGAGCTTGGTGTTGGCAGTTGCAGGGATGAACTCGAGGGCATCACACGTGCTGGTGGTGTTTCCTCTGGGTGTGTGGTGGGGCTGTTGTAGCAGGGCTGCGAGTCCTGCATCAACAAGGTTGGGCATCCACAGAACAGGTTAACACAGCATTTCTTGTTTTGTTCCTGTAATGGCAGTCCTTGGAGGGCAGCGAGGTGGTGGCCCCTTTGCTTTTCTCCTACAGCTTCATTTCGTGCTGCAGTTGGGTTGCATGGCAGCAAGAACTGCTTGGAACACAAAAAGCATAATCCCAAGGCCTGCATGGTTGGGACTGGCCTCGCAGAGGAGTCTCCTGCCAGCTACTCTGCATAGAGCTCCCCTTGGGAGGGGAGTGAGCACTGCCTGGAGCTGGGTGAGTGTCCCTCTGGTGCCTCTCACTGTCGCCTCGGGCATTTTCTTTGGCGAAATGCAGCTGTGGTGTTTGAGGGTGAATGGGTGTGGATGTGTGCCTGTGGGAGACTGCTGCTGCAGGAGTGAAGATTCCCCCAGAGTTGTGGGGGTTACCTCTGATGGGGGCAAGGGTCCCGGATGTGGCCTGCACTGTGACAGCTGCGCGATTCAGCAACCGCTTCTGAGCCTTCGCAGCCTTCAGGGAGGCTTTTTTACTTTTGCTACTTATGACTTAGTCAACATAAAACACACTTCTGGTTGGACCAGAGAGCATCTTCAGAAACTCTTTTGTGACTGAAATGAGTAGAAGAAACTACCAAAGGCTCTGAACTGGGAAGCTCAATGTGGAGCTGCAGTGATGGGCAGCAGTGGCCAGGGTCAAATCTCTGCTGTTTCTCTCCACAGCTACTGGGTTTTTTTGTTGTGTTCCAGGAAAAGCACCATGTCCTGCTGATTCTTTGGTGCATTGGGTTTGCCATTGCCCTCTTATACTTGTGTCAGGCAGGCTGCAATTCAGGTGGAACTGGTTAGAGCTTGTACTGAGGCAGGAGCATGTGATTCTGTGAGCACACGGGCTGTGCATCCACTGTGTTTTACAGGGGTGTGCTTTTGTTGTTTATCATCCATCTGCTTTCCAGAGTGTTTGTGCTGCGTGTGTCTGAGATGTTTTCACATTTGCATCATCCCCAGTACTGTGTGATCAGACTGTGCTCCAGGGCAGTCTGTGCCATGCCGGGATGGGAGGAGATCCAAGGGCAGCTGCGGAAAAGCCCTGAGATTCTGCAAGGCCAGAGATTTTCCTGTCCTCTCCTTGCTGCCCCAGCATTTAGCATATTCACTATTACATGGTTAATAAAAGGGAGAGTTTCTGCCCTTACAGATGTGGTGAGATGTTGGATTTCCAGAAAAGAGTTCATGTGTGGGAACAGCGTGCTTGCCTCTACAAAGTCTGCATGAAACCCTTTAATTATCAATCAGAGAGCAAAACTGCACTGCTCTAGGTCACCTGTTTAGTGCTAATGGGGGTTTACTTGATCACTCATATGGGTGTAGAAGCTTAAATTTGTAGAGGGGGTCAAGTTACTGACTTTGGTAGCTTTGGTCACCAAGCAAGGACCCAAGCGAGCAGACTTGGCATGCAGCTGAAGGTTGGAGAAATTGCTTTTTGTGCTTGTAGGTGGGGGGTGGGGTGGTGGGGTGGAAAATCAGCACTGATTGAATGCTGGTACTGAATTACATGGAATAAAGTACGAGTTGGACACTTGTGTAATGCTGAGTGTGCCCAGAAAGACAAGTTCGCAGAACCTCATACTGGTATCTAAAATGCACTTTAGGTTATTTTATCTTTAACCCAATTGCTGCAATTTCTTTTGTATATACTTTCACAAAGTTTATTTTTGCTCTGAGTAAAAGTTAACAGGGGTGTGCAAAGATGAGCACTTAACTTGGTGCAATACCTGTAGCTAAAGATCCTTGTCCCGCGTGGTCTGTGTGTGTCTGTCTGACAGAACAGGTTTGGTGGGTGCTGTGCTGCCCCTTTCCCCGTGCCCCAGACAAATTATGCATCGTTAGCAAAACGTCCAATCTATGCAAATCACCCTCTGAGAGCACTGTGCTTCAGCAGCCTTTTCTCTCACGCTTTCTGGGGGCTGCTTGTCACTCCTGTTGGACATGCTGTGTCCCTTGATGTGTGTCCTTTCCCTGTCCTTGTTCTGTCACCCACGTGGGAACACAAGTGACAAGCTGCTTTCAAACAGGCATGTTGCACCTTTGAAATTTGTCTTCAAGATAGTTTCTGATGTCCTGTTACTGCCTTATTTCTTGGGGGTGGCATGGCCATAGCCATCCACAATGTTGTCCTTGATCTGCATCAACGCTGTGAACTGTTCATAGCACTCCTACTCCAAGATAAACTGGGTTCAGAGCTGGAGCTGCGGGGGGAGCTGAGCCAAGCCCAGGGTAGCTGTCCTTGGAGGTGATGGGAGATGAGCAGCTGTGGCTGGGTTGTTTCTGAGGTGAGGCAGCCGGGTCAGTGGGGCAGAGCAGACGAGCTCTGGTGTCACGTCCTCGCTTCCACCGCTGGCCGGGAGACACCGGGCAAGGCACAGAACCTCACACTGCCTTCGCTCCTCCCCACGAACGAGGACAGGGCCGTGTCTCTCTGAAATGATTTGAGATCTGTGGGTGAAAAGTTCTTGGCAGGAGTTACCTGAGCTAGCTGGGCAGAACTGTTGGAGTCAGTTTGGACTGTAAGGCAAAAAAGAAGAGCATGTCTTTAATAAACCCTATGAATTTCTGACTGCAGAGTTTTTAATTGTATACTATTTTTTCCGTAACATATTTTGGAAGCAATGTCAAGTTTTTATAAATGTTACCTGTAGTCAATTCTCATGGACAGGGCTGAACTTTTAACTTTTTTGTGTCTTATCTTGATATCTATCACATGTTCTAGAAGTTGGATTCTGTGTCTGCACTGAGAAATGCAAATTAAACTGGATATTTATGTAGTAGTGTACATAGTCTAAGTGTGTGTTTTTGGAACTAGGTGAAACCCCACACCATGCTGCAGTGGTGTGCAAGCTGGCCAAAATTTGGTTCATTATGCAGTGTACACTTTCTCAAATAAATGCAGTTTCTACTTTTTCTTAAAAAAAAGATTTTTTTCACATGACCTTTTCCAGCAGACTCGGAGTGTGTTTGCAGTGCTGTAGTTGCAGTCGCTGGTGTTCCTGGTTTGTGACTCTCTTGTCCTCCTGCTGCTTGGGCTGACCCTGCTCTGTTTTGCCTCACTCAGCCTAAACCCCAGCCTGGCTCCACGCCGGGGGCAGCTCCAGCTCTTGATGAGCTGTCGGGGCTGGGGGGCTGCACTGCCTGGGGCTTTGGAGACAGCTGAACTAAACCCCAGTTTCTCAAGAATGTGTGTATGGTAATAGAGGAATTTATTTAACTCTGAAACATGGGAACAAATGTGCTTACATTGAGCAATGTGAAGATGTTAGTTACAGGTACAGTACTTCCAAAGGAAGAGCATCTCCAAAACCCAAAAGAGTAAATATGAATTTGTATTTTTTGAAGAATGTGAAATAATGGTGTTTGCTTAATTGCTCATTTTGTATGAAGTTAATATTGTACTTTGAAATATCTGCAAAGAAGTGGAAATTAACCTTTTTGGAATTGAAAGCAATATTAATACTAATGGAATCCTAATTAAATGCTTATTTAAACACTGTGTTTTTATAGTTTTTAGTTTTTCCTGAGAGTATTCTGTGCGAGAGGAGTGTGAGCATCCTGCCCTGTCCCCTTAGGAGGAGGAATTCCAACCCTGAAAGGCCGCGTTTGCCTTTTCACCCTCCTCCCTCTCCCAGCACTGGCCTAACTTGGCCGCTCCGGTGCCGTGAGGTGTGGGTGGGAGCTGAACCCCAGAACTGAGCAATCTCCCATCGCAGCCCTCCATCCTCATCGCTTCACTGGTTCCTGTTCGGGTCACGGCTCTGCCTTCGGGAGTGGCTCCCGGCAGGGGCTGAGCAGGGCCGTGGAACAGCACAGAAAGGTCTGTGCCTCTGCAGCCTCTCCCGGGCTGCGCCCGACCCCAGAGCAGCCAGGGACGAGCCAGCCTTGGGAACATTGGGCGCTGGGGCGGCCGTGCCTCCTTAGGAGCACACGGGGGAGGGGGACATACAGACCAAGCCCGTCTCGCTTTATTTTGAAGTGTAAATTTAATGCGATAAGACATGAGCGCGGCGAGACCGAGCGACCTCCAAGGCCACGGCGGGGGAGCCCGGCGGTGCCGCCGTCACCGCTCCCTGTGTTCCCCCGCACCGCCCGGGCGCTCCAGGAGCCCCAAACCCCTCGGTCCCTTCCGTAGGGCCGATCCCCGGTCCCGCCGCCGTCCCCGGGGCTCCTCAGGGCCCCGCGCCGCCCGGGGCCGGGCCGGGGCTCAGCGCCGCCCGCAACGCGGCCATCGCCGCCGTCAGCTCCTCGCAGGCGGCGATGCGGGACCGCAGCTGCCGCTGCCGGAGCTCCAGCAGCTCCCGCAGCCTCCGCGGATCGTCCGGAACCTGCGGGGAGAACGCGGGGACAGCGGTCAGGGCCGCGGGTTACCCCGGACCCCCCGATGTACCTCACCCCTCCCGTTCCCTCCGCTCCCCTCCTCTCCCCCCTTTCCCCTCT